>JAJMHY010000001.1:0-51659 GCA_030583325.1 Saccharomycopsis selenospora
TATCTTTAATATTATCCGATTGTTCTTTAATGTAGATATATTCTAATATCGTGACTCGGATGTTCTAAACAACTTCTAAATATATATCTTCTAGAATGTTCCAGCAGTTTCTAATATTAATCTTCTTATATTGTGACCAGCAGGTTACAACATTATTAATATTGATTACTCATATTGTGACCAGCAGGTTACGACAGTTGAAAATACTATTCAGTTTTTGTTTTTCAAAGATTATCATTGATAAGAATGTGAGGAAATTTCAAACGTCTTGGTTACAAAGAAAAAAAAAGAAAACTCTATTAGAATTCTACAAAGAGAAGTTTAACATGAATCTTTGTATATAATTTTTAAATATATACCAAAGACACTTAACAACTTGAACAGACGGATACCAGAAGAACAAATAATTAACATTATATTCATAGATCTATATCATCGTATTTTTTTGAATATACAAATTTTAAGATCAGAAATTTTTCAATGTTTTTATGTATAGGGTGTTATATTTTTCTGGGAACAAATTTATGTGGTATAATTTTTCCACGTGATAAAATGTAAACAAACAGTTGAAACTCACGTCCCTTTTCTTATTTATTTTTTACATTGACGAGACGTTGGTCCTCGAAGTATGAGCTTTAAAGTTTTATATAGTTTCTGTTAATGATTATTACGATGATGACGCTGCAGATGAAAAAAGATATTTTATACACAAGCGAGATAAATGAAACTAATATAAACCTGTCACATACATACAATCGTTTAAAAAGTAAGACGGGATGGGAAGATCAACTTCTATAATAACTACCTAAAATATAGAGTATATAGGCAATTTAAATTTTTTGTATTGCTCAACATCAATTCGAGTTGTAACCAGTAGATTTTTTAAAATAAATTTTAATTATAGACGAATATTCAATTGTTGAACATGAATTATAAAGAAGACAAAGAAAAATATTCAATAATGAGTAAAATAAGAAATAACATTAACAATTAATTATTCGAAACACCGTTGACATGTCTAAATATCACAAAATATTACTTACTTCTCCTTTCACTTCATCATTATCATTATTATTATTTATCGCTGGTTATCTTTTGTAAATATCAAATGTAATAATTTTAGAAAGGGAATACTAGGCTACTTAATAAATATTTATAATAATAAACATTAATGATTGATGATCATTATTGACAATTTATATACATATATATAAAAATTACTTGATTTATTTATAAGCAATACTTATTTAAGACATTAGTATTGCAATTTAATGTAATCAGTAAAAAAGAATTGAAAAAAGAAAGAAAAAAGAAAACTGAAAAAAGCAGAAGAAAATAAAAAAGCATCATGTAAATCTCATGTAAATCTGAAATAAAGGGAAAGAAAAACTGATTAAAGAAAATGGGGTCCAAAGATGGATAATAAGAAATATTATTACATAGAGAATATAGCTGATACATTCGTGAAAAACAAACAGGCTTTAATAGATAAAGGGAAAGGGGGACTATAATATTGTCAAAAAGTACTTTATTTATATATGTTATAAAAAGAAATAGCTAGACCTTCTTTCTAACATATGTGCATTGACGTGAAGAGCTTGAAATATTTTTATTTCCTTATGTTATTCTACATCCTCCTTCAATAATCATAACACTTTATATAGAGTTTTTGTCAATTTCTTTTTTTTTCAGTTAAAATATAAAAAGAACTTTTTTTAATGTTGAAGGAGTGACCGAATTTGAAAAAGACGCGGTGGTCAGACATACTCTTACACTAAAGGAGGGACCGAAAAAATTTTTTTAGTACCTTATTTTCTGCTTAAGGATAGCCTTCAGAATACTTAAGTAGGAAAAAATAAAAAGCGTTCCACAATACCTTGGAGAGGGAGGGTTCTATTCATTGTAGCTGCTTAGTATCAACCAGTATAGTGTATAGTACCTTTGGAAAAAGCGAAAAGCAAAAAAAGAAAAAAAAATAGGTGAAGATTTAGGCCAAAGGCGGACATCAAACAGATAAATGTGTATTAGTTAATAAATAATAAGTAATATCATGATATTTTAATTATGTTTTACCTTAAGCAGTTATGACCTCCTTGATGATGCTTTAACAGAGAGAAAAAACAGATATAACAAAGGATATAAGAAAGGATATAAGAAAGGAGTGAATTAACGAGGGATTGATGATCATTACAATTAATGCTATGTATTACTCAAATAAGTAAAGCAATTTATCTATGCAAAATTAGAAATTTATTCAGCCCAGTTGATTTTATTCAGTAGTACTGTTTCTTTGAGCCATAAACGTAACAAAGAGAGATGCTACCGTTGTCTGTTGCTCTATAGGAAAGTAAAAGAAATCAGTAGCTCAAGCTTCCAGGTCTTTCTCTATTCTGGGTGTTTCTCATAAAGTACTATCTATTGGTTAGTATTTATCATTATATAGGGCCGTCAAACAAATATATAATAAAATAGTAAAATAGTGAAAAATCTCTTTAGTTTCCTAATTTTGGTAATAACAATAGATATAGTACTAGTATAATTTTTATGTACAAGAGTATTACACCAGTGTATCAAAAAATTATTCTTCTACCCCATCGACTATTTTTCCTTACTGTTTGTTATTTTGTATTCTCTTCTTTATTTCCGTGTAGAGAAAGTGCACCTGCGTGCATTGCATTGCATTTTGTTTATCCCTTTTTCCTGCCATGCACATTTTTTTATTACTATAATAGATGCGATTGTCAAAAGTCTCAAAAACAATAATACCGTTCAGCAATAGTTTGATAGGTACTCTTTTGTCTTACTCTTTTGAGGACGAGAAGACTAACGAGTAATAAATAATACTATCAAAAATTATAGTTGGTTGTGTTTATGGTTTCTTTATTTTATTTTTAAATTATTTATATAAATATATCTGAGATTCTTCAAAAAATTATTTTCATAATCGTTATCTTATTTTCATTTTCATTTTCATTTTCACTTTCATATTTTTAAACTATATATATTACTTTTTAATCATCTTTCATTTATTGTTTGAAATATAAAAAGAAAGAAATTTTTTTAGTTACTTTCATTATTATTCATTTCTACATTGATTAAGATATTAACTTATCTCTAATCATTCTTTTTTTCTAAAATAGAAAAATTTTCGTTCCTACATTTGAAGTAGAACAATATTTGGTATAAAACATTCATTCAAAATTATTAATAATATTCTAAAACAAGCATTATAGATAACAAAAACAAAAAAGAACAAAATGTCTAATATTCAAGCCCTTCACTTCTTTGTTAGAACTCCAATTAACCAACAAATGCTTCAAAGCTTAGTTAACAGCACTCTAAAAGTATTACCTAACTGTGCTGAAGATTCTTATTTACCTTCTCCTCCAACAAGCCCAGCCAATAATTCATACTCTAGTAACAAAAAATCACAACGTCAGCATGAATTACAGCCTAACGGTCAAAAACTTCCTTCCTTGTTGAAATTCATAACTCGTTTAGTCAAATATACTAATGTTTTCACTGGTACTTTAATGGCCACTTTAGTATATCTTAAACGTCTCAGTGATAAATTACCTCCTGGTGCGACTGCTCAATGTCCTTCTTCTAGACACCGTATCTTTTTAGCATGTTTAATATTATCTGCTAAGTTTCATAATGATGCTTCTCCAAAGAATAAACACTGGGCTAGTTACACTGATGGTCTTTTCACTGTTTCTGAAGTTAATGAAATGGAACGTCAATTATTATTTTTATTAGATTGGGATATTACTGTTTCTAATCATGATTTATTCTCTGTTCTTAAAGATTTTTTAACTCCAATTAAATACGATATTAAGAAAACCATCAAACTTAAGAATTTATTAACTAAACAAAAGTTCCAACAACAACAAAATGTTCATCTTCATAAATCTAAATCTTCTAATAACTGTTTTGACCATCCTCAAAAGCAATTACAATTTCCTCAAACGACAAATAATGTATCCCCTGTTAATTTTAGAAAATTTAACTCTTTACCAAAATTAAACACTCTGATCCCTATATCTATTTCTACTTCAAATTTACCTTCTGCTAGCAGTAGTCACAGTCTTGGAAATAGTATTTCTTCAGCATCTGCTTATATTCCTCATGCAGCTCCTTTATCAGCAGGGTTGAAGCCAAGTTATAATTATAATAGTATTTCATATGTGAGATCAATTAACAATTCTATTGCTTCTCCACTTCCTTCTAGTGCTTCCAGCGCTTCCTCATTCTCTTCAAACAATTCTTTGGCATCCCCTGCATCCTCCATTCTTACAACATCTTCGACCTCACCTACCTTTATTACAAATACAAAATCTCAACCAAATGCAATTACTTCTCATCATTATTATGTCCACAATTAATGAATTTTCTTCAAATATATATGATGTTATGAATTTAACTTAATTTCTTCTTATTCAACGTTCTCAATTGATGTTTATTCATATGCAAATCCCTTTATGTCTTCCAATTCTTCATGTACCATAATTTAATAATTCGCTCTTCATTTTAAATAATATAATATAATACAAACATTATAGTATAAATATGATTTTTTTTTAGTTTAGTTTAGTTATCTTATTAAACAGATTACTTTGTAAGAAAAAAAAAAGAAATATTACATGGGTTTTCATATCACTGCAACTCCATAAATTATTACCCCAAAAAACAAAAAAATTATGATATTATTAGGTGCTTGCTTATAATAAAGAATTTTTTGCTTAAAAATTTATATTGAAATATAAAAATATAAAAATATAAAAATATATTATAATACTACTTTACACTATGACGTTATCTCAACATCAGACGAGATACCGCTGGCACCTTTTTGAGACCAAAATTCTCTTTTTTTTCTTTTATTTTCATTCTTATCTTTTAGCAGCTCAAATTTTCTCTTTCGTGTCTTCTTTAATGCTTCAAAATTTTTTTCACTCATTTTCAAATATTTGGCTTCTTCTTCTTCCTGATGACCTTCTGAATCACTGTCCAAATCATTATCATCATTGCTATTAACATTATTTTTTTTATTATTTTTATTTTTCATACTTTCATCACTATCATCATCCGAGATAAAGAAATATTTTTCTGCATTTTGTGGCTTTTTGTCACTAGCTAATGCTGGTAACTCAGTTCCATCACTATATCTTAATACAAGTTTCGCTGGATCATAATTGTTATCATCATCATCATCATCATCATCATCATCATTATCGCTTTCTCTAGGAGATATATTATAATAAAGAATTTGGTTTTCAATTAAAGAATTGTTTTTAACTAAATGTCTTTCATCAACGAAATTTCTTTGTTCTCCTTTATATTTAAGAATATTACCCAAAATAGTCAGATTTATTCTTTGTTTATAAGATTTCGCTTCTAATTCAAAACATTTATCTACTAACATATCAAATGCCCCAGTAAATGCCTTTTTTAAACTTTTAATGTCAAATGAGCCTCGAGATATATTATTCTCTGGATCACTAGGATCTTGAATAGCTAACTGGAATGGATTTCTATTTTGCATACTTGGGTATCTCTTCTTTTCAATATAACGACATTTGCCTTTATCATATACACAATGTGGGGCAATAACAACATTATCATACCCATAATTCTTACCATATAATTCAAAAAATTCAATTAATAATACTCCTAAATTACCATATGCGTCAATAGTCTTAGTGGCCAATCTTGGATGTTGCTTGAGAAAACTGTATACCATACAGATTGTTGAATAACCTCCAAGACCTCCTAAATGCACATCATTTAATTTTCTAGTGGCCAAGAATTGCTTAACAATTAATACAAGTTCTCTCAACCCGTCAACTTCATCTAACCAGTTTTTGATAACTTTAGCTGCATCTAACCCGTTACTTCTTTCAAAAGAAATATCAATATGTATCTTAGATACTGATTCCATAAATTTAATAATGGGAACTTTTGCTTTAGCCAATACTTCAACATGCTCAACTAAACCTTTATTCTTTAAATAGTTTGATAATTTATATAATGCTGCTCGACTATCTTTAGCACCAACGACATTCCCATTTAACCCTCCATTTGGTCCCCTTACAATCTCACGTTTATTATTATTATTATCTGTCATGATAACCATATCAATATCAGAATTTGGTAAATATAAATCTGTAGCAAATGATCCAAAAACATAAACATGAACGTCTGGCCAGAATGATTCAATCGCATCCTTCAATCTGCTCACGCATGCATTTCTCGCTTCAATTTCACTTTTTGATGGCGATATATAATTAACAAAATCATTTATTTCTAACGTTAACCAATCAGAAATTTCACGTTGTCTTGAATGATCATGATTGAGAATCCATGGGAAATCTTTATTCACTGATAATTTTTTCCCATTATTGTCAACAGCTCCATCATCATCATCATCATCGCCATCATTATCACTATCATCATAACTATCGCTTGATTGGTCATTATCCGAAAAGTCAAATGATATGAAATCTTCATTTAAAGCTAAATCACCTTTAAATTCTTTTTCTTTCTTATTATTATTACTATCATCATCTGATCCAACATGTAGTATTTGTGGAGGAGAGTAGACTTCATCGTCGCTGCTATCACTATCAGAAGTAACATTAGAATTGTCTAATACTATTACTTCCTTTCCTGATTCAACATTTAAATCAATGATATCATTAATACTACTATCTATCATTGACTCAGGCATTTTTATCTATTTATTACCGCTCTATTACTGGCAATATTCACAGTTTATATATCTTTTCCTCTTTATCATGAAGCATCTGAAAATTTTTTTTTTATTTTTTTTCTTTCTCTTATATAATTTTCTTTCTTGACATTTGCTCATAACACCATGTAAAAATGAAGACCTTTTTTTTTTATAAAAATAAATTTATAGTGAAAAATAATAAAAATAATAAAAATAATAATTAAAATAATAATTAAAATAATAATTAAAATAATAATAAAAATAATAAAAATAATAATAAAAATAATAAATAAAATATATAAATAAAACACTATAAACAAATAGCAAAATGACAACTTTAACATCAAGACAATTTGCAGAAAACTTTTTGCAATTACTTTCAGCAAAAACCAATATCGATGAATTAAAATACAGTGATGAATTTAGAGAAAACGTATCATCAACAACCGAAACCCCAATAGCATTCCCTAAGACTTTAAGCGAGAATAAGACCATAATCAATAAATTAAAGAACTTAAAAGAGGAAGAATCAAAAAGATTATTTGATCTTACTTTCAAATCTATAAAACCTGCATATAAATTTACACTCACTTTAAAGATAGACTCACAATTAACTATATATGAAGTCAAAGAACTTCTTATAAAATCGTTAGCGTTATCAAAAGATGTTAAAGATTCTGTAAAAACATTAAAAGTCCAGCAATTAAAATTTTTAATCAAATCTAAAGTTCCAAATGACTCTACTCAATTAATTAATTTGGATGAAAAGGCTATAGTTAATGATGCTGTAGCAGTTACTGTAATGGTATTAAATGCACCTGCATCAGCACCAATTGAATCAGAGGTACTGGCACCAAAGGAAGAAATTAAAGATGCTGACATAAGATTAACTGAAGATACTTGGTCACAAATACATACTGTTTTGTTGAAACAATTAAGTCCTGAGGACTCTGAGAAAGCTATTAAAAAATTGAAAAGTTGTTGGAATTTAGCAAAATAAATAGTAATTATATACAACAAAGAATCTTTTAATTAATATACATATATTTATATATATATATATATATATATTTCTAAATAATATTAAAAAGAAAAATGGAATTTATCTTTCATTAATTTCTTCCTCGAACTCTTTTACAAAAGTAACCAATCTAGAATGTCTGATAGTACCCATTTTCTTTGCAGTGCCAGTGTTTAAACTATCGTTTAATTTGAATAACTTCTCATAAAAATGGTTTAGTGAATTGCTTTTACTCTTCTTGTCATAGCCTTTTGTTTGAGCATCATATTGTTCTCTATTAATATTGATCATTGGGGCTACCGACAAATCATATAATTTAGATCCTTTACTACCACCATACGCAAAACATCTTGCAATCCCAATACATCCTATAGCATCAAGTCTATCTGCGTCACTAACATATTGATGTATGGAATACCCATCCAAGCAATCTTTAGTAGAATTTCCAGTAGACAATGTATCCAATTTAAAAGACAATGATTTTCTCCAACCAATCTTACTAATATTTTCTAATATGAATTCGAATTTTTCTTGACTTTCAGTCAAGGGCAAATATTGTTCAAGCAAAGGCTTAAAAAAACCAGTAATTAATGCCTTTTGATCATACCCGAACTTGAAATCACCAACATCATGTAGTAATGCAACCAATTCAACATCCTGCAAAGATTCACTAGTGTCATTAACACTCATATTATTCTCTAAACGATATATTTTTTTACTAAGATTTCTGACTCTATCAACATGTTTCCAATCATGAGCGCTATCTAAATTTTCACAATGCTCTTGAACAAATTTTTCTGTGATCCGAACAATTCTTTCATAATCAGATTTATTAATTGGAGCCATTTTTCTCATATATGCCTAATTCTTTATTAAAAAATACTAATTAAAAAGATGAAGATTCCTATATTATTAATATCAAGCATGGATAGCCAAGTTTATCAGAAGAAAAATTTTCTAGCTGGGTAAATCAAACGAAAAGCTGAAGAAAAGGGAAAAAAGATTACAAAATTTTGAAGGTTAACTCTCTTTTAAATAGAAAAAACACCAATGAACCAACAATAGAATATAACATTAGTTTACAGTAATGATTAAATATATCAAAGGTGATTTATTTAAACTTGTTCCAAAGAAATGCATTTATTTACAATCATGTAATTGTCAAGGTGTATGGGGAGGAGGTATTGCAGCACTTTTTTCGAGTAGATTTAAGACATCTTATAAACTCCATCAAGAATATTGTTGTGCCGTTGAAGAGGCAGCTAATAATGACTTGAAAAGTGCTGCATTATTAGGAACTTGCCAGATAATAGCAACTCAATTATCTGATAAAGAAAATAAATCTGAAGGAGTTACTTCAATTGAAAGATTTATCGTTTGCTTATTCACCTCAGATTTCTATGGTTGTTGTAAAGATTCTCCTAATCTGATTGTTAGGGCAACTGATAGAGCTTTAAATGATCTTCAACAAAAATTATTTAGTGGGAAGATGCCTTACAGTAGAATTGTTGATTGCGAGTCAGAAGAATTTGCTATAGACTTAATTCATGAAACTTTTAAAGATGCCCAAAAATATGATATACATTTACCAAAAATAAATTCTGGGCTTTTCAGTACTTCATGGGATGACACCGAAGAAGTATTAGAAAAGTATACCGACTATTTTAATTTCTACGTTTATGTTTTAGAATAAATAAATATTTATTTAATACATACATACATATGTACAATAAATATTAAGTGTTCTGTCTATCAATTGAAGTCATATCCTGTAACATTATTTCGTCATTATTATAGTTATATTCATTGTGTATTAATTGCGAGTCCATATCACTGCTGTCATCGTCAGAGTCAATCGCAACTTGTGCTGTAGAGTAAACATAAACAAAATTATTATTATTATTACTATTGGTAGTATTATTTTCATTACGTTTATTAATATTGTTATGAACTAAATTATTATTTGCTGTAACAGACGAAGTTCCTTCGATGCCATAATTATCATTATTCTTAAGATTTGTATTATTATATTTTATTATAGTATTGTAAATTAAAGATGATTGTGAAGAAGAGGTAGAATAACTTGATAATACTGATGATTTATGTTTTTTCTTATCAAATTTCTTAAGAATTATTTTTTCTCTTCGATCTTTGCTATTAACAGATACTGATCTAGGAACAGCCAAACCATAAGCAATGATCTGATCTGTTAAATAAAGTAAAGTATTACCTGATTTCTTTAAAGTAGTTGCCACAGTAGAAGAAACAAATTTCTGTGAATTTGTAAGAATATTATTAGCCAAATGTTGTGTTTTTGATGATAGTTTAACATCATGATTGTTCTTACTTTGATCTATATTACTGTTGTTATTATCAGCAACTGTACTAAGGTCCCCACCATAATTATCAAAATAATCATCATCATCGCGATCTATTCCTTCAGAAAGTAACAGTTTTTGCTCTTCGGGTACAAATAAAGATACTCGATCGACTTTATTAGTTTTGTATTGTTCCTCTTCATAAAATGGTCGACCCAAAATGCCTCGTTTTTGCTTTAACCTTTCAATAGCATGTACTCTATTAATCCATTCCCAAACTATAACAGTTGATATGACGTAACAAGAAGAATTGAAAATTTCAGATAATTCAGCAACCCATACATTGGCAACATCCGCTATAAAGAACGCAAATTGTAAACTTGTAGATAAAATACTGATAAATGTTATAACTAGAAGATCTCTCTTAAAAACAAATTCAGCCTTTATAAAACAATACATGCATATTAAAGCTGCATACATGACACTCATGGCGATTCTTAGTAAATATATAAATGCGGGAAGAATACTCAAAAAATCATCATCTGAATCTATACCTAAAGTAGATCTATCCAGTAAACTGTAAGAATGAAATGTTGAAACTGACCATATAACTTGCGATATTATAGAAAGAGTCATACCCATTATAAAAGCGAAACGCTTTTCTTTTTGCCTAGAGAATAATCTCATAATGATTTGAACTTGACATATTTGTAACAACAATACAGAAAATAAATCAATAATATTAAAACTACGATTCATTTGAATCGAATCCAACAAATTTTCTCCTGATGCTGACCCATAGTTCATACTATTACTTAAATGTTTCATTGATGATCCTAAAATATTTATTAGGTTGACTGATGTCAAAGATGATCCGATCACTAATAACCAACTAGGTTTTCTGGTGTTGGTAAAAACTATTATTGTTAAAAAGCATGATGTAACAGTTGCCGCAGTTAAAGAGTATATTGTCGGGTAAACACTGTAAATAAATCCACCTTGAAGTCTATTTTCCAAGAAATAGTTCCAATCATTTTCTATTAAAGGAAGGCCTGGTATAGGAAACTCTCTATTACAGGAATATGTAGGACCTCCTCGATAACAACGAGGCATGTAAGCAATATTCTGAGGTTGTAACAGAGGAAGGCTTGCTGTATTTGCAATTCGTCGTTTGTTAGTTGATAATAATATTCCATAAAGATCTATTTTTGAATTGCATGATTGATAACTTGATAGACTTTTAGGCGATCGCCATATAACATTTCTCTTATTCAACCAATCCATGGCTATATTATGATATCAAATTATTAAAAAGCAAGAAAAATAATGTGATATAGATATAGATTTGCAATAATTATTGATACGATACTATTAATATTTGTTATTATTTATATTTTTTGAGTAATTTATATCAAAATATTCTAATGATAACAAGTAAAGGAAATATCAATAGTAGAATTTTTCTTTTTTTTTTTTTCTTTTTTATTTTTTAGTTTTTCTTTTTTATTTTACTGCAACAATAGAAAAAAATAACGAAAGAAACTGTAGGCTGCGCAATTCATAAAAGGTATATGATACATACATACATATACGTGTTATACAAATAAATTTAAAATAATATAACGAACATCAGCACAATATAAAACTCGATTTTATTAACTATTGACTGTAACGATAATTTTAAAAAGTCATATTGTAGGCTTTGGAATTTCAAAGTCAATCTGAAAATATAGTAGTTAGTATTATAATTGCGGCAAAATAAGAAGTATGACAAAAAATTTTTGTTGTGAGGTAATTATACATACAGATAAATATCCCGAACGTCTTGGACTTATAATTTTAATATTTTTTGATTCTGAAATAATTTTATTAATTTGATCAATATGTTCTTCAAGCTTTTTTAATATTCTTTTGGATGGATCTTTATAAATATGCTCTAAAGTGTATAGGCTAAGAAAATTAGCTGTGCTAAAAGAAATATTTTTAAAAGTGAATGGGCTGAACGCTTTCGCTATTAAAGAGTTGACACCTTTCATTATATCACTAAATTCTTGCACTGTTAAGTAATTTGATAATGGTGATATTGATGAATAACCGAATAATTGACCATGATATCTGCCTTTCGGTATGAATTTATTAATATTTGTAATGGCAATTCTCTGAGAATTATCATTTTGAATAGATTTCATATTGTAATAATCAGGCTCTACTAATGCGGCTGGTTCATATCCAGGAAGATATT
Source organism: Saccharomycopsis selenospora (assembly GCA_030583325.1). Lineage (NCBI taxonomy): Eukaryota > Fungi > Ascomycota > Saccharomycetes > Ascoideales > Saccharomycopsidaceae > Saccharomycopsis > Saccharomycopsis selenospora. Next base: position 12,315 of record JAJMHY010000001.1, read on the forward strand.
CAGAGAATTGTGGGAACCAATTATTAGTGACAGAGTTATATGCTCTAGGAATTCTGACTATTCTAGTTTCCCGAAATTTTTGAGACATAGGGCTTGTATATGGGTTTGGGAAATGGGTAATTATTAACAGTATTTGTTGTTCCCCATAAGTGTTATTATCTAGTTTTTCGTATTTTGATACAGAATATTCATTATAATTAAAAAAAAGTAGTTCATTCTTAGCGTCAATTTCACTATCAAATGAATTGGTATTATTATTAGTAGTACCACGACTATTGTTATTATCATCACTGTTATTGTAACCATTGGTATTATTATCGTTATTGTAAGTAGTAGAAAGTCTTTGAGATGCCCTCCGCGGATTTGTCGTCTCTGCACTTATTACTTGAGGGCTATTTAAATGGCAATTTGCTTTCTTTTTGTTTGAACTTATAGAAGCAGAGAGAAGCGTAGAAGACCTAGAACCTACATTATGATGTACCATATTTCGCAATCTGTCATTATTATCCAGATCATCATTTAGAAGTGTATAATAGTCACTACTGCTAATAATCAATGAGGCAGACATATTACATCTATACCTAAGATTTTTTTTGCCTTTTCTTGGATTAATGAATTTATTGAGTAACAATTTGTGTCTATTTGTGTACTACTTGAAAGAACTAAATAAAATCTAAAGACCAATCCAATAAGTCATTAATTATATTATTATCTTATTATATATATAAGCTTATGATATATATATCATTGCTGAGTAAACACATTAATATTATTTATTGTCCCTTTCACCTTACCTCTTTTTCTTTGATTTATTATTATTTTTTTAATTAATTATTTTTTGTTCTTTTTTCTGGAAGAGGAAAAATTTTTTTTTTTAAATTTCCCGCAATACCCTTCTACTCTTTTCAATTATAGAGCGTGTGATGAACGCAGGTAAATGCATATAATTTCCTCAGTGCACAAGAAAAGAAAAAATCTATGACAAAAAAGAGGAAAAAAAAGAGACCAACCAACATCAGGGAATTACAAATTTTAGGATATTGATGATGATAATGAAATACTTTGGATCAAATAATACTAAACACATTTTGCCTTGAAAGTGCTTTTTTTTAACGGTTTTAAAAAGAGTCCTTTGTATTGATACATATTCGGCAATTTTCAATAATTAATGACTTTGGTTCGAGCCAATCACATCGGTCAACTATAATTAATCAATGGCATTATAAACAAATGGATGAAACAATTTAAAGCCTTTTTTATTGATTATTTGCATGTATTACTATGGCAAGAGCCTAATATGGCTTTCATTTATAAGAATTCTGGGTCGTTTGTTTATTTATTTCTTTTCTTTGACCTTGCCCATTTTTTGAACCCTTTGTGTCATTTTAATTTGCCTCGTTCGTTTCATCCATAATTGATGCTAAGTAAATAGAGTCACTCTGTGGCAATAAGATAGATCCAAAAATAGACTAATATACTACGATTATAGTGAAAGAGTATGCTCACAGATAACATAATAATATGAATCAACTATATTATTTAGTATAATTAATATAATGCTTAAAATTCCTTGATCTCCACTTAATTATAGATGTTTCAATACATCCCCTATTTAATTGAAAGTGTCAAAAAGTAAAAGAAATGAATAAATGAAGAAAATTCGATGCAAGTGATGCTCCGATTCTATGGTACACCCAAATTAGGAAATTTCATGAATAGTGAAAATTAAAAACTTTTTCTTATTCAACGACACCAAGGAATAATACTATTCAACGGATTTGTTTCACTAAAAGGAAAATTCGAATAAGTTGGCTACATAGCTTCATAGAAAGTTTAATTAGAAGAAATGGTAAAAATAACATAATACAAGACTGTACGATGATTCTTTATTTTATTAATGTTATATAATTTGAGAGTCTTAAACATTAGTTTTTTTTTTTTTTTTTTCTCTTTGTTTCATTGTTTTTATTCTTTACTTAGTTATTATTGTTTTTTTTTTTTTTCGAGTGCAGTACATTAGAAAAGCGATAAAGAAAAGAGAAATTGTTTGAGAGTAAATGATATATGATGAAAGCCTGTATTAATAGTAATATTAAACAAATAATGTTTAATTAGACAAATCCTAAAAGGGAGACCTGATAATTGAAAAGATTTTAATTATATTCCTATTTAAGAATTAATTAGAAAAGGGGAAGAATGAAACAGTACGGAAATCAGGTATTTCCATAGTTAAGCAAGCAGGATGAAGCAGGTTGAAATGTACTTTTTCAACATGTATGGATTAAAAAAAAAGTTTCAGCAAACCCTTTTTTCCTAATCCAGCTCGTACAGCTGTTATTTCCTTATTACCAAATATATATATATAATAATAATAATAATAATTTTGAATTAAATTCCAATCTAAAAAGCAGTGTCTCCATACATCTACTCTTTGTTACGAAAGCTTTTATGGTAGCATATTTCGCCTCTATTAATTTAATCTTACTAGCCACTATCCCTTAACACAAAAGAAAAAGAAAGAAGAAGTGAGTCCTATCACAAAAGTATGAAGGAAAAAAAGAAACATATTATGTTATAAATAAATGCTCATGAAATAACTTGTTGGGCTGATACCCGTGTTTAAAGTCCACTCCTTTTAACAAGGTGAGTGTCGTTTATTTACTAACTTTTTATTTTTATAGATCATTGTAACAGTGACGCCCTATCTTATGTAGTAATTCCACATTGTAACGTAGCTTAAGATTCAACTTTAAAATATATCGTGGTAGGTGAAAACATTGGCCTAGAAGTTACTATATTTGCAAAAATTTACAGATAAAAAAAATATCAATGAAATCTAAAATAAACAAGTTGCCAATAAAAGTAAATACTAAAAGTAAATTCAAAATTCAAAATAAATGCTGGCCCAACACTGGAGTTGAAGAAAAAGAAGCATTTGACATTTAATATAGACTTGCACCTCTTTTCTGTTTAATTGACCATAAATAATAGTTGATCCATTTAGATACAATTTATTGAAAAATAAAAAGAAAAGGTAATAACAAAGACCTAGGCCAAACACCGAAAGGCCCAAAACCAATGCTTTTAACGAAAGGCGACAGCAGAGACTAGAGCCAACAATTAAAATAACAATAACCATCGAATAATTGCAAAACTGTTCAATATTGAGGATTTATTTTTTATTTTTGCCTTATATTTGTTGAGCTATGCCTGTTGATATAAGGCAATAACTAGAAAATACTTATTGTTTGACTCCAGAATGCATGGATATCCATACTTTCAAAACTGAAACACACACCTGTTTTTTTCCTCTACACTCAAATCCAGTAATAATTAATAAAAGCCTTTTCATGCATAAAAACAGCCAGTTGGTAATCAAAGGAAAAAAGGGTTTTTAAAAAAGAAACATTTTTTTTGAAAATTTTTGCTTTATTTTTTGCTCTATTTACTAGAGTTTGGTGTAGATATAGTAATTAATTACTATTAAGTAATTACAATATAATCAATAAATAACCAGTCAACCTAAAAATAAATTTTACTAAATTTAGATCTCGCTGTTACAGGATCTTCTTTTTTTTCTATTTCTTGTATGTCTTACACATTTATGAAAGTTTATATAAATAGTTACGTATTATTATTATATATATGTCTCCAATCCCAAAATGAAAGGATCTTTGAATTATTCTTTAATTTTTACTTTTTATCAACTCTTTGAATTATAATTGTTCAAAGTTATTTTATTTTTGATATTTTTTTGATAACAAGCAACAAGAAGTTGTAATATTGTTCATTCATTAACATATAATGCAACGATCATAAAAGTACGAAAATAGCAACTCTTATATCACACCTTTATATTATAAAAAACACACACACACACACACACACACACACAAAAAAGTAAGCTACTTAAACATTAAATCACTTGTTAATATACATACCGATATATTTTTCAACCAAGCATATATTTATATATATATATATATATGTATATGTATGATTAATTTCATTTATTAAATTTACAAATAGGCTTTATTAAATTTATTTTGGCAAATTACATTCGTTTCAATTTTTTCCTTTCCTCTATAAATTTCAAAAATTTTCAAAAATTTTCAAAAATAATAAAAACTTTCAATTTATTTTAAAAAACAAGAAAATAAATTAAAAGCACTAACTTAATATACATACGATAAGTGAACACATTCACTATTTGATTATTTCAACTCACTCTTACTTTTCCTTAATTTTTTTTCCAAGCATTTCATAGCATATTATTATTTCTTTTATTTCTTTTTCTTTTTTTTATTTCGCCTATTTTTCAGATCTAGAAATTCACAACTGTCAAAAATAATAACAAAAAAAAAAAAAAAAGAAAAAGAAAAAGATCAAAATAAATTTATTTCTTTTATTTACTTTTCTTTTTCTTTTGAATTATACAATAGCAAAGGGAAAAAGGAAATAAAATACTTTTGAGATTAGAAGGTTCGTTCGATTACTTCGCCCTTTTAAATACATTTATTCAATTTTACTACCAATTCCATCATTCTTTCTCAACATCAGAACAAGAAAAGAGGGACAGATAATGCTACTATGCCAAAGGATAATGAAAAAAAGAATAAAAAAGTAAAGTCAAATAGTTCATTATCATTATCTATATCATCTACTTACGAGAATAATTCTGATAACGTTCCGATGAGTCAATATATACAGGTCAGTACACCTTCTCCTTCAAGACATCATAGAGGATCCTCTGAATCTATTAGAAATACCTCAAAAAATAATAACTACATGGAAAATAATAGCCCTTCTATTAAAATTTCTTCTTTACTCAATCCTCCTTTAACTTCTACATATTCAAGTTTTCCAGCAATTAGTAATTCTATTTCAAACAAACAAAAATTATATGATTCCAATCAAAACAAATATCCTATAAATAATAATAATAATAATACTGTATCTGGCAGTCTTTCTCCAAACATTAGTGGTTCTTACTTAGATGGACCTAGATGCTTACCATCATTATCTGGTTCTAATACTCATGTGTTACCTTTGAGTGTTTCTAATACTCCTCCTAGTAGAGTATTACTGCCAGACCCTCATCTTCTGTATGATAATTTTACACGTCCTGCTGCTAGTGGGTATTCTTATTGTGATCCTCAATCTAATAATAATAATAATAATAATAATAATAATAATAATAACTATCAACATAATATAGATATACTTAAAACCGGTACTTCACCTTCTTCTATGGGAAGTTTTGGCTTTAGTAGTCCACCTTTAGAAAATTTTCAACCCATAATAGGTGGCAATCTTTCAATTTCTCCAATAAGTGGGCCGCATACCCCTTTCAAATTACCAACACCACAGTTACACTCTGCCGAGTCTCCTATTAAAAGAAAATCATCAACTTCAAATAGTGGCGACTCACCATCTGCTGGAAGTGGTAGTGAAACCTTTAGCAACAGAAAATATAAATGCGAATCTTGTGGTAAAAGGTATATGACTGCTGCTCATTTGTCTCGTCATAATACAGTACATACAGGGGAAAAACCTTTTGTTTGCCCATATCCTGGTTGTGGTTCTAGATTCTCTAGAAATGACAATTGTATGCAACATTTCAAAACTCATAATAATCCGAGAGGGAAAACTACAAGAAGAATGAACAGGATTAAAAAAGAGAAGTCTGATAAATAATTAGCAAATGATTAATATTTTGTTGTTGCTATTAGTTATTTTATTGACCACTTTTTGTGTATTTTTATTTTCATTTTATTTTATGGTTTCACATATTTTATTTTTAATATTTCTATTTGCTATTTTAATTCTCTCCCGTTACTTCTTGCATTTTCTTTTTATCATTCTTTTATTTCGTTTTAACTATTATTTATATATCTTGTCTTTAGTTTTATGTTTTACTACTATTATCGCCATATTATATCATATTATATTATATCTTTACTTCGTTAACACTTTATCTTCATTCTTTATTTATTTATATCTATATTTATCTACCTATTTAATTTTTTGAATAACTTATATGAAATTTATTTTTTATCATTTCCTATATATCAGTAAATGTCTGACTACTCAGTTTTCTTAGATGTTTCGATTCTTTTTCTACTTTTTTGCACATGTTTATTACTTGTCTGTTTATATATGCCGAGATTTCTGGAAATTTCTGACCTTGAATGTCCAAGTCAAAAATCAAAAACTTACAAAATATTTATCATAATTACAAACAATTTTTCAATTTATGGTAAAAATTGCATATTAACTATTATAATTTTTAAAAATTTTTTTAACTTACTTACAGTTCTTTTTTTTTCTTTTAGATTTTGAAGAACAAAATTTGCAAAAAAAAACAATACTTATTACGCTTTATACAATTTTTTAGTTCAAATTTTTTTTGCTAGAAAAAATGAGGATTCTTTTTATTAATTTTTTTTAAAACGGAATTAGAAATTCGAACTGATAAGAAAAACAATATGCAATTAATACACACACATAAAATACATAATTTTTATTTCTATTTTGTCATTATGGAATATCAAATATTTTAATGAATATTATCTTATACAAAATTTAAAAAGTGTCTTCGAAATACATATATATATATATGTTGATGCATGATGGAAATTTTTAAAGGAGGGTGCGTGCTCATAGTATAAAAAGGTTAATGCATGAAGAAAATAACAAAGCAAAAAAAAGTTGTCAATTTCTGGGCTAAAGCTTAAAAAAAAAAAGAGAAAAATATCATCATAACCATCGTCCTTTTTTGTGTATTCGATTTTACTTTTACTTTAACTTTAACTTTTACTATTACTTTAACTTTTACTTTCACTTTTACTTTTTTCTTTATTTTCTATTTTTTGTTTTTTGTTTTGCATCTCTCCATGGCATATATCGAAATTAATTTAGTAAAAGATCTGATTTCATTGGTTCAGTTTAAGACAGAATTTTTCATAAAGCGTTAAGTAATTTTTGTATTATCATGCTAAGTAGAACATGAATTTCATAAGGACCATTACAGACTTTGTATAAAGAAAACTCATTTCCTTGAAAAATTCGAATTGGTAAAGAGTTTGTTAACCAAGATACTGGTTTTAAATAAAATTGAAATAAGAATCGAGCCGACAAGGATTATATAACTCTAGCCAAGATATATTTTTTATGTCAACAATAGTAAGTAAACTATAAATATTGGAAACTGAACAAAAAAAATTAACACACATCCGTCAATTTGGAAGCAAACAAAGCAAAAATTAAAAGAAAAACATCATAAATATTTACCACTATAAAGAAAGCTCTCTAGAACTATTAGAATGCCATGAGATATTGGCACTACATAATTTTAAAAAGCGAAATTTGTTTGTTAATGGCGTTCATATTTATATATATATATAGCGATAAAGAATGAGGAGAGATAATAATGGTTGAAAAAATACATACTTATATTGACAAAAGAATAATAATGTAGATAACATTATCTTAAAGGGATTCCTAATCTATTTAAAGATCTTTTTAGTAATCATAGTAATGAATTCATCCGCCATTTGATATATCCTAAATTTTGTGCAACAAAAGCAACATAAAAAAAAAATACGTAATGCCATAAAAACGATATGGGGCCAAGCTATGTGTTGAAAACAAAAAAAAAGTTTGTATCTATTGTGGGACAGATCTTTATGAACGTGATGATCCAATCTACAATTGATTATTATATATTAGTATGATATAATTAGATTGGTTCTTTTTGCTATTGTAGAAACTAAAAAAAATTGCCTAAAAAAGAAGGTGAAAAACAAAATAGATAAAAAAAAGAAATCAACAAAAATAAACTTCGGATTTTTAAAGTGAAAAAATCATATGGTAATTTTTAATGCAAGACTGTCTATGATTTTAATGTTTACTGCCATAAACGAAAAAAAAAGAAAAAAAAGTAGAATAAAATAGTTAATTGAATAAATAAGTTTGAAACTTCAATAGCTTTCTCTTACTGAATTAAATAGTATGACTGTAGCAAGTATACATTAACTTGGAAAATATATCTAATATATTAATTAGTTAATTAAAAAAATACTAATGAGCTTATATTAATAAATTTACATCAAGTTTTAATTTATTTTCTTTTCGTTTTTGTTAGATCTTTTATAAAACAATAAAAAAAGCCATAATAAAAAACCCTAAAAATAACAATAAACGTTAGTGTGTTTTCTATTATGGGCCGAGAACCTTTTCCATTTTAACTCTTTTAAGAATATTCTATCAATCAATATCTTATCCAGCCGTGAGATCCTCTTTACAAATTTTTGTAATCACTCTTAATTTTTTTTTGTTTCTTTCCCATGTCTTTTTTAAATAAATATAAATAAATATCATATCTTCTTTAACTTTTTTTTTTTTTTTTTTTTTGAAACTGTTTTAATCTTTCCTCTTTTCTTTATATTTTAAATTCCTATTATCAATCAATAAATCGATTAACAAATTAATAATAATAAAAGCTAATAGGCTAAATTATGGATGGCAGAAAACAGACATTAGAGTCTATTTTCACACAGTTATCATTATTAACAGATAAACTTCAATTATTTAAAGATATCAACGATGTTCAACTGAAGTCAAAATTATATCTTAAACAGTTGGACCTTATTCAACAGGCAGCTATGTTGTTGATGGAATATAACAATAATAACAGCACTTCAATACCAGAACTAGAAATAAGCGACTGTTCAGACGATGATCAAGACATTTCAGTAAATAGTTGGGAAAGACTTAAGATGAATCCATGTCAAATAAATTTAGACAAAGTCAAATTTGTATATGTTGATAAGGATACCAATAAGAGTAATGACGAAATCAAAGAAGAAAAGAAATTAATTAGTCCTACTAACCGAAAATTTGCTGAAAAGATAAAGGATTCAGTGGAATATTTTGAAAATCTTGCTTTAACAGAATCAGCTAATGATACTGAAATCGAAAGTACGAAAGTTGTTAGTATTGTTCATAATTCAAGAACAATCGAAATCGATAACAAATTACAACTTTTAAATCATCAAGCCAATATTATTATTTGATTCATTCTTATTCTTTACAACAACAACAACAATAACGACGACGACAACAACGACAACAACGATAACAACTTTTTTTTTTTACTTTAATTCAATTATTATTTCGTTTCATTCATTTAATATTTTTATAAACTTTCATTTGTCTCATTCATGATTTTTTTTTACACTTTCTACTGTTATTGTTTTGTTTATTTACTGCGGTATTTACTATTACTATTATTATTCCTACTTTATATATTCCTCACTATGTAATATTATCATCTTATCGTTTCTTTTTACTATGCTCTTTTAATTCAAAAAATCTCTTAGCTATTTTATCTATACAATATAGGAAGCCAAAAATATTCAAAGTAATACTATAAAGAATATATTTTTTCTTGATTACCTGGAAATACCGGAAATGGCATAGTCTCAATTTAGACAAGTACATTCCATTTTTGATATTATATAAGTAGTTAAAACATCAAAAAATTACCTAGTATGTCAATAATAACCAAATTCTTTTTTACCATATCATAATACAGAAAGACGTAAGGAGAAAACAACATATTTACTAAAATTCTAAGTGTAGGTATTGCTATTAACAAGAATTCTTAATATAATAGTAGTGAAATTGATATATTATTAGAGACTGTTAAGCATGAAAACGGGACAAATTTTAAACTTTAAAGATTAGTGAAGGAAAATGATTAAGAAGAAGTCAGTAGTTGACCAATAAATAAATAATGAAATCGTCATCATCCTCTAATTATCATCAAATATTCATATGGATATTTATTCATTCGCTTTTTCTGCTTCTACGATTATATTGTTTAATTAATTAAATTAATTGATTAAATTAATTAAGTTATACTTGAAAATTACGTACATTAATTAAAAAGAAAAGTTTTCTTTGTATTTTGGGTCTCTTTTGTATCTAAAAAAAATTGGGATGGATTTGTTAGTTCTTTAATAAACTGTACATTGATAATATTTATACATGGTTCGTTAATTAATGATAATCTCTAGCCATAGAAAACTTAATTGTCTAATTTTCCACTCTGTTATTTAACTAGTTTTAGCTTCTTAATATTAGGCACTTCCATTTCAAATAAGAAATCAAATCAACTAAAGAATTTCAATAATAATCCTTGTCGTTTAGATAGTAATAAAACGATATTCCCTGGCATTGTCTTTTTCAAAAAAATGGATCTAAAAATAAACCAAAAAAAAACACACTCTAAACCAATTTTACGGAACTATCAATTGTTTCTTTTTGTATTTGTTTTTGTTTTACATGTTTTTCTTTTTTCTCTTTTTTTTTTTTCCATTTTGATCCTATTAAAAAAAAAAAAAAAAAGCATCGGTTAAAGAAAGCATCGGTTGATCGCATGTTCCATATTTATTTATATGTTTAATGATAAGAAATCTTTTAATCTTATTTTATTTGTATGGCGTTAATATAAACGTAGAAATATAGAAAAGAAAGTCAAAAGGAAAGAAAGAAAGAAAGAAAGAAAGAAAGAAAGAAAGAAAGAAAGAAAGAAAGAAAGAAATTATCAAGAGTAATAAAAAGAAAAAAAAATGAATGTCACAATTATTGGTGATACCAGCCCAAATATGGATAATGATGCTCTTGATTTGAGTAAAATGAATTATAATAGTAACAATCAGTTGAAAGAGATTATATTATTATATAATGATTTACCAGATATGGAAAGCCAGATAAAGATTCAAGAAACATGCCATGCACTCATCAAACTTTTGCCATCAAATTCAGAAGCAGTCCAGCTATCAACATTACAACTTATTAAAGATATAAGGAATCAAGATAAATCTATCTTTCAAAAGTTATTTCTTGAGAATAATGTTATTGCTAAGTTGATTGATTTATTAATAATCAATAAGATTGATGCCTCACCAACCGCTCATGCCATTCAAGATTTAGCATTATATTTGTTAAAGAAAATTTATAGAGAAAATACTAGTGACATAGCTCTTGATGACACGATATTGAAAACTTTTCCCAAAATATTGGACTCTTTAAGTGGAGAATCTAGTAGTAGGATATTACAATTAATTAATATTATATCTTATAAAAAAGATTTTTATATTTTATTTAAGAAATATAATGTTTTACAAGTGATAACGCCTTATTTCAATGCCAAAAACAATTACTTTATCACTAAGATATTATTTGAAATTTTGATTAACATAACATACGAAACTTCATTTGATGTTAATGAAATATTTTATAACAAATTGCTTTTACCCTTGAATCAAATACTTTCAATCAATGGCCAATCGCCTTCAGTATCATCTAATGTTTCAAATTTACTCACATTACATTTGTGTGTTTTGTGTACTTATGCAAATATAACTAGATCTGTCAATGAAGAGCAAATATCCCTTATTCTTTCACCTACATTTTTAAATTCTTTTAAAAAATTTTTTGAGATTAAAGGTAATGATAATACAAGTCAAAATATTAAAGAGTCAGCCATTGCGGTTCTTACAAATCTTGTGGTTAATACTATTAATGCAAATAATATGCTGAAGAATAACAATAATAATTCTAATGTGAACGAACTCTCATCAGCAGCAACAAGTTCTCCAGGAAATTTGCATGGTGGGAATAATAGTATTGATTTAATATTGAAATATAATTATATACCATTATTAATACAACTTTTAGAAGATCCAAACCAAATTTTAGAAGTTAAATTCCAAGTGATTAGATTTTTCTCAGCATTATCAAAGGGAAATGATAGATATAGAAAGATAATAGTTGAATATAAAGTTACCAATGGATTTGAATCAATATTGAGGAATCTAGATCCTCAAAATACTAAAATTAATAAAACTGACTTATACCTTAATATTTTGGACATTTACATTTATGCAGTGATTTACAATAAGTATCAAAGAAAGATATTTTTTGAAAGACAAACTTTGAATATATTATTTAATGCGTTGACTATTGAATGCGATCATGTTAAAGATCAAAATGAACAGAACTGTGCGAAATGTGCATCATTGAAAAGAAATTTTATTAGATTTTTACTTTTATTGAATAAAAATGCCAAAGAATATAATTATGAAATGGTTGAAAATCCTAATGTGATTAATAATTTATTAAATTATTTAGAGAAATTGAAAGCCAATAGTAGCAGAGCGATTTTGAAAAATGATGAAAATAAAAACTTGAATAGAACGTTTGATATTTTAACAATTATTTATTCAATTGCAATAAATTGCAAACAAGATTCTCGTCAAAAACAATTAATAATTAAAAATGGAAGATTGTTTTTAACGTTAATGGAATATGCACAAGTTGAATATAATTTTAAAACCAGATACATTTCCTGTGAGTTAATCGCAATGATTTTCAGATATGATAAAGATATGGGTAATTTCCTATTAAGCGATGGCAATAGTGCAGGAGCTGATCAATTAGGGAATAGCGGTAGTATTAATAATAATAATAGCAAATTTGGAGAATCATTTTATCAATTAATTGATAAAAATGTAATTGAAAAATTAATCAAAACTTTTGTCAGCGAAACTAATGGTACTGAAATTGATGGTCAATTAATCACAATAATATCTTATATTTGTTTAAAGAAAAAGGATACTTCAAGATTAAGCCAATGGTTCCTAATAATGCTACAGAATAATGCTATGGATAAATTAACTTATAAAATTTTAAAATCTTTTAATGTGAATAATAATCAAAGATTAATTGTGAATATCGTGATCATATTATATTACATTTTTAGGATAAGAAATGCGGAATACATGAAATTTGTGACCCTTGAACATTTGCAGATTGTTGTTGATTTTTTGAAAAAATTAATAATATCTTTAATTCAAAATAAAGATAACATATCTTTTAGAACCATAGATTTAATCGTTAAGACACTTAAAGAAATAGCACAAATATCTAATGATGAAAGACAAGAAATTTTGAATTGTGGAGTATTTAGTCATTTAACCAAATATTTATGCAATTTTTATAATTTATCAATTACCCATAATGTTTTGGATATCATGGGGATATTAGTCAGTGGATCCGAACAACAGAAAATCTTTGTTTGTTATAAATATAACGTATTACCAGTGATTTTATCAATAATTAAAAATAACGAAGAATTAAGTGATAAGTATCATATTAAAAGAAGTGCAATAATTGTCATTGAAAAACTAACTAATGGTACCTCAAGTAGTAAAATTTTCAATTCAGTGAGCCATTCTGGAGTTGGCGAATGTTTAATCGATTCCTTAGACGAGTCTAATTATTCTAAAGAAATGAAAATCCATATACTTAAAACGTTAGTAAACATTTCATCATCAAATGATTACCTGCGTGAAGAAATTATCGAACAAGGAATTTTACTACCATTACTTGATATTATCAAACAACTGATTAAAGACGTGGAAAGCAATTCTCTTTACAAGAATAATACTAATACTAGTAGCCAAGCGTTTAAGACAATTACACCACCACCATTTGGATTACAATTGAATACTTCAAATGTTCCTAGTACTCCTGGGTCAATAATAACATCATTTAGTAATGGTTCACCTTTGACTCCACAACCGCTTCTGGCAGTATCAATGCAATCATCCTCAATATTAGCTAGTACAATGAATATTAATGATTCTAATTCAGTTTCATCACCATCTGTTAGTGATAAGACTATTACAGTAGCAACATCAATATCAACAGGAGTATCTTCATCTTCTTCTGATACAACAACTACTAGTGGGAACACTATCGGCGCTTCTGGAAACAATGATCTATCACATACACCAAAGAGAAGACCCAATATTGCCCCAATTAACACTGATTTACCAGATCAACATGCTAATACTCCCACTGATCATGATACTTTAAGTAGTATTATTTCTACATTCACGCCAATATCATCAGGAGGAACAATAACTAATAACCAACTGATGATGATGATGCTACATAGTAATGGAATATTTACTAAAAATGCTAACTTGAATTCACCTACTGGTGGACCAGTGAAATTCCATGGCTCATCACCACCACCACAACAACAACAACAGATGTATTCTAATGGTGGGACCTCAGTATATCAAAGACAATTACAAAAACATTATGATATTGACAAGGGGTTAATATCCAATTCATTGAACGTACTTATAGCATTATCGTCGGGAGACACTAAACATGCATTACAAATAATCAATTCAGGATGTTTGCCAGTAATCTTTGAATTAATATCGATGAAGGATTTAATTATAGTTGAAAAATCATGTCGAATACTTAGAAATATATCTAATGGAAATCCAAGTTATTGTAAAGCTATTGTTAAAAATTATCTTTTATTACCATTAATAACAATTTTAGGCAAGAATTGCGATAATGAGACTGAAGAAATAGATCCATTACTGTTGGTTAAAGATAGTATTAAAAAAGATATTATTTGGATAATTGTGAATATTTCTAGAAAAGAAGTTGATGAATTAGATGCTGTGCTTCATAGTAGTATATTAGAAAAAATCCCCCAATTGTTAAATTTCGGAGATATATCACAACGTAATAACAATAATAAAGTTATGCTACAAAAGGGATTATTAGCATTGTTAGATAAGCTCAGTAATAATACAACATCATTGAATAAATTAGTGTATTCACATAATGAAATTTCCATCAAAATAATTCACGAATTAATGGAAGTGGCTGTTAAATTAGAAGATGAGGAGTATCAAGGATTTTTAACTTTAGCGTTGAATTTTCTTTTTAATGTATCCAAGGTTGATGATGTTAATGTTCGTCGATTTTTAATTCACAATGGGATTGTTGTATTGGCAAGCAAGTACTCAGCTACAAATTCAATAATGATTAGAAATTTAGCTATGGGCATAATGAACAATTTAAACTAAATAAACAATTTCACAATCTTTTTTTTTTTTAATAATTAATAATAATTATGAATATAGTATAATATAATAAATAATAATAATAACGCATCACATAAATCCAAGAAAACAAAAAAGAAAAGTTGAAGGTACATAAATTAGAATTAATTGTAATTTGATTCTTTTTCGTTATTTTTTTTTTTTATTCCTTTTTTTTTTAATTGAATCTAAAAAGAAAAAAGTAAAAAAGCTTTTTTCTTTTTTAGTGTATCCAAAGAAATATTAACAGGCTAGAGAATGTAAAAGCCAGGAGGAGTCATTGGAAAAGAACAAAGAGCAGATCTTTTTTTTTTTTTTCAAAGTCGACTTTCCATTTAAGGGGAAATTTTTTATGTTTCTGGATAAATAAATATAAACAGAAAGCCATCTGTAAGATAAAATGAAAGATAGACAAAACATGGACAAAAATAAGCAATAAGACAAACAAGATATAAGTAGCTTACACAAAGTTATAAGAAAATGAATGTATGATATATATTGACTTTTATTTTGTTGTTTTTTTCTTGTGAGAACACATGCTATATGTGCAATAGAACTAAGTTATAATACAAATAAAAAGAGAGATAGGTGAAAAATAAATAAAGCTAACACGGGAATAAGCTATATGATAGAAAGCAATAAAATAGAAAAATAATGAGCGTGAATAATAATATGATGATGATAAAGAATAAATAAATAATATTAATAGCTAACACCAGAGATAAGAAAACAAGACATAAACAAAAAAAAAAAAAAAAAAATTTAAAACGTAGAACATGAGAGGTAGATATTAATAAAAAAAAGCGTAAAAATAGTAAACAAATAAACAAATAAATCAACCAACAGAATTTAATTGTCAATTGAATAATACATTTATTTATTTTACTGTAATGATATTGTGATAATAATATAAGTTTAATAGTGTCTTGGGAATAATGGTTCGACTCTTAAATCAACCACTTTGCCATTTTTATGATCATTTGCACTTGATATACTAGAACCTGGCAGATGATTAGCATTTTGACCATTTTGACCATTATTGCCTATAGAATAATTATCAAAAGTATCACTCAAATCCGAGTCATGACGACCAGCAGTGGCGGTAGAACTCAGAGAATGACGTTTAAAGTCATCAGATCTAGGAATTAATTTACCAAAACTTGATTGCTGAGAATTTCTAGCAAATTCTGGATTACTATTATTACGATGATGCTCATTAAGGTCAGGTACCATATTCATGTTCATCATAACGGGAGTAGTACAATTACTATTGGCATTAGTACCATTATTGTCATCATATGTCGGAAGAGTAAAGTTAGTATTAATCTCTGTGTTATGGCTAATATTTTTATGTGTTATAGTATTATTATTATTATAATCGTTGTTGAGATTATCAAAAGTAGACTGTTTAGTTCTTTCTAATTCATGCTCGTTTTCCAATTCATGTTGTTTTTGCTGTTGAGCTATTCTTTGCTTCAATCTTTCAAGTCTCCAAGTATTTGAAGGTTTCATATCATTTCTTCTGCTCATTGTGAGAGAGAGGGTGTACAATTGTAGTAGATGTATAATATGGAGTGTAATAGAATATTAAACAATAATATTTGAGATTGTAGAAGTAAAATATCAAATAAATAAAAATAAAAATAAAATAGAATAGAATAAAATAAATTATAAATACTAATACAAATAAAGTAAAACAAAAAAAAATACATAAAGAAGAGAATAAATAAATTTGCAGGATTTCTTTTAACTTTTATATATTTTTCCTAAGGCCCAAGAAAATAATTTTTTTTGTTTTTACTTTTAAAATTTTTCCTTATAGAAACTTATTTTATTTTGTTTTATTTATTATTTTTTTTTTTTAACTAAAATTTTAATTAAAATTTTTCTTCATATTATTATAGGATAAAAAAAAAGAAGTCAGCTCTTACATTGAATAAAACAATAAATAATAATTATCACTATTTTTATTTCTTAATATATTGTAATTGATTCTTCTTATTGGGTCAGTAGCGCATAATCGCAGAGAAAACTCAAAGTACATTGAAGTACAGTAAATTAAATAATGAAAAAAGGATTTTACAAAATTGCCTAAAAAAAAACCAAAACTCAAAAAATAAAATGAACGTGAAAAAGAAAAGAGAAGAAAAGAACAGAAGGAGCAAAAAAAGAATAGGCACCAATTAAATAATATCTATGTATAATTAATTAATTGTTGTTAATGGGAATGGGATATCTGTATTGTGTTCTTTTTTTTTTCTTTTTCTTTTGTTAGGGAATAGAATAGAAATAAAATAGTCGTTTTCCCAAATGAAAGGGAATTTTGAAGTGGCATCAAAATACATAAAAGTAAATCTGATGAAATACTTCAAAAAGGTATATAAACACAGGGAAATGATAATAGTAACTCTGACCTTGTTCTTGATCGAGAGTGCGTACTCCATTGTAGTAACAGATACTGTAAATAAGTAAATAAAAAAATTTTTTTCTTACTTTCTTCTTGATTTTACTTATTGAATAACGTAAAAACAATAGTTGGATTAGTCTAAAACTTAATTATACCTGTTGTTGTTTAAAATTGATTTACTATGATAAAAGGGCGAATTTTTCGAGTGTGTTAAGCAAATATTATTCTATACTATTTTCCATTTTTATTCTATTTTGTTATTATGATTTGTAATAATACAAAATAAAACTCTCATTCTTTGCTTTATTTATTTATACATATATATATATAGGTCCTACATATAGGCCTTGCAACAAATAAATAGTATTATGGCTAACAGTAATATATTTTTTATAATTAATTGATATACATATCACCACCCCTTGGAAAACAACGAAAATAAATCTAATATTGTAAATAAACATTTCCTGCATCTTTTAAACACAGTTTTGTGTGCCTCGTATTATATTCATACTCTTATTTTCCTATTGTTTGAGTGTTATTGACATTTGTTTTTAATGACATGATTATCATTAAGAATTATTATTATAGGACATACTTTTTTTTAATGATTAAAGTCTATTATAATAAAACGAAAAAAGCTCAATATTTTATTGTGAAAAATTAAAACTAATCTCTGGGCTCGAGCTACCCATGAAAAATCGAAAGATACCCTCTCCATATCCTCAAGGGTAATAGCATATAAGTCATCCATTATTATATAATCTCAATACAACACACACTCTCTTGTTATCTTCAGACCCATAGTATTATAACGGGACGATCATTTTTAGAAAATGGAATTTTTATTATTTTAAAATTCAGGCATTACTGATGATAAGTGGGAATTCCAAAGAATCAAATCTGTGGTAATAACAAAACAATTTTTTTTCCTCTTAACTTTATGCTTACATCAATAATGAAAATCTTTCACATATCTACTATCAGTGGCCTAAAAAAAAAAAAAAAAAAAAAAAAAATATTGGTAAATGGTAAATGGTAATTATTCATTTAGTATTAATTTATAATGCTTTGCAAATAATGAATACAACTATTCTAGATTAATTATCAATATTATATTAATACCATTCTACATATAATATTAGTACTCCGAAAATATGAATTGAAAATTTTTTTCTTTTTTAGACTTTATAACAATAGGATGTGTGAACTAAATACTTTGATCGTCAAGAACTTTTCAATGTTTTTGTAAATACATCAATAATAATTATTTGTTTGTTTCTATTTTATTTAAGCTCTGCATTTATAACCCATGTTCATTTAGAGAGAGAAATCTGCTTATTTCAAATAGAATCGCCACACATATTATACTACTAGTGTCAAATGCGTTTTTCCGACACTTAGTGTAACAGATTCGCATCATTATATATTATTCTACAAACCATTTTCTTCTTACTTATTTACGCTGATCCTACTTTCAGATATTTCGGAACTGTTAGTCTATAGAACTATTCTTTCTTAATTAATAATAAACAAAAAAAAATTTTATTTTTTATTTTTTGGTTCAGAGATGCTTAAGGGTGATTTTTCCTCAACGTTATAAATAACTATTAGGACTGGTGCACAGCAAAAAACTCATCATAATCAAAATAAAAAAGAAAAGGGAAAGAAAGAATAATTCTATAGGCACAAAAAGTAGTTAAGATAAATTACAATCTAATAGACCATTAAAAAAAGAACAAGAAAAATAATTTATCATTATTAGAAAAGTAATAAGAAAATAAACATAGGTGGACTGAAATATAACTAAATTATATAACAAATTCCAAGAGTTTGTTAGTTTGTGGGTCCTATATTTTCCTTATTATCAAACACTAACAACGACAAATAGAATCTTTAATTCTTTTTTGTTTTTGGTGAATAAAGTGCAATAATCTCCTACTACAAATATTTCTTAAACAACTATCAGTTACTCCTTAAAATAAGAAATATTAGATAGTTGTCTAATATGATCAATATTTTCAAGAAGAAAAAGAATTATTGTAAAACATGGAAGAAAAGAAGCTTTCTAAAATTTTCAAATAGAAAATAAAAAATTTTTTTTTTCTTTTTTTTTTCCAAAATTTCAAAAGAAAATTCTTCTTCCATTTCTTTCAAAAGAATGTTCGGGTGTACATATGCTTCCATAGATAACTAACTAGGAGGAAAAAAAACAAAATGAGAGTAATTTATGCGTGACTGGCTCCTTCAACATTAAATATTAACTTAACATGCTCCCATCGCCATCACTGTTAATTAAAGTATTTTAAAAATAATAATTGCAAAAAAGTTATTTATTTAATTCAATATTTGAAATATAAATATCATATGTCCTAAAGAAAAATCTTCTCTTTATCCTTTTCTTTTTCGCTTTATAATATTTACTTTATATATATATATATTGTCTCTAGAATGACTTAAGGTTTACAGATAATATATTAAACATGAAATGATAAAAGAGATAAATTAGCATTGAATATATAGAAATAGCTATAAAAAATAAATAAATAAAAATTAGAGCCCAAAAAAAAATACTAGACATTTTGCGTATATATAATGAAAGTTATTAACAAGCACTAAAAGAAGATATTACAAAATAAAATATATAGTAATCACATGCTTCTATTAGAATAAATAAAATATATAAATAAGTAAGTAAATAGATAAAAAGATCAGTATATATTGACGGGAAATACTGTGAATTTATGCTTGTAATGACGAATTAATTAATTAAATAAGTAGATATAATGGATCGAATCAGGAATGTGATGATAAGATAGATAGAGAGAATATTAAGTAATAATGGTAAACAAGACAAGTAATAGCGAGTAATAAGGAATTAGAAAATGGTTAAACGAAGTAGTGATAAATAGAGAAAAAAGGCTACTATAATCATTTACAGCTTATAGAGTATATTAGTAATGATAGAGTAGAATAAGTATTAGCACATTATTTTATTGAGTTTTGGTCATAGGTTATTCTGATTTGGTCAAATGAATATTGAATTGCGGATGTTAATGCAGATGTTTTAGCTCTCAAATAGTTCAATGTTTGATGAGTCTTTTTTGGATTTTTATTGAATTTGAAATTTTCAGGGTTTCGAAGATAAATATTTTCTTTAGTAAACATTGCCATTTCCTCATTATTACTATTACTATTACCACCACCACCACTACTACTACCACTACTACTACCACTACTACTACCACTACTACTACTACCATTATTATTATTATTATTATTATTATTATTATTATTATTGTTGTTGTTGTTGTTGTTGTTGTTGTTGTTGTTATCATCATCATCATCATTATCATTACTGTTACCGTAAATGTTAAAAGACTTCCAAAATAAACTGTTTTGAGAATTTACATAAAATGGTTTTGAGTTAACTAAATGTTCACTGATAAATTCAACCTCGTCATTACTAGTATTAGCCTTTGTATCTTCATCCTGTGTTTTATTTTTATCTATCGAGAGTTTAAAACTATTGTTGCTGGTATTTGATGCTTTACTTAATTCTTCGCTAGGGAAATATTTATATAAATCATTTTTATCCATCATTTCTTCTCCTTGATCAATAATCCAGTCACTATCACTGTCATCATCATCATCATCATCATCATCATCATCATCATCATCACTATTATTAACCATGGTTACACTTTTGTGCAAGATTTCTGCATTACCACTAATATCATTACCTTCATCATACTTCTCCTCCTTATTACTAGTTTGTTCATACTTGTCATTAGATAAAACTTCTTTGTCTAGCTGAATTTGTTGAATATCTGATTTCATATTAGAAAAAGAACTATCCGGCTGAGTTATTAGAAGTTCATCATTTTTAGCCATTTTACCCTCATCTGATTCATCAGAGATATAGATATACGTTATTTGTTCTTTATCTTCTTGTAATACAGATGATACCATATTTCCAGATTTTCTCGCTATTCTTCTAGCATTCAATCTTCTAGAAGCTGCTCTATTTGCTCTTCCCAACTTGTCATCATCATTGGCCGGTTTTTCAATTCTTGAAGATATCTTCTTATTCGTGCCTCGCACTTTAGTCTTTGAAAAAATTCTATTAAATAATTTCTTATCAAACATAAATTTTGATTTGACTTCTTTTTTACTCAATTTTAAAGGCAATAAAGCGAAATCATTGTTATAAGCGTTAACCATCAGTGGATTATAATTCATTTCATCGATTTCTTCTAACTTAAATAATGACGTGATATTCTCAACATTCGATATAATATTATCAAATTTTTCCTGTCGCTGCTGTTGAAATTTTTTATTCTTATTCTCATTTGAATTGCTTGCTGCTGTCTTAATTACCGGTGTTATCTTATTATTATTCCTGGTTCTTTTTGATGCTGGTTCGCCATCGTTTAGATTTTTCATCATTTCATAATGACGGTTTTGAAGTTCCTTTAATAACTGATCAATCACTAAAAATTCGACCGTCATTTTCCTTCTATCCTTCTTCTTATTTAATTAAATAATGATATTAGTTATAAACTTGGTAGTTTCATTACAGAATAATAACAGTTATTATTATTATTATTATTATTATTATTATTATTATTATTATTATTATTATTATTATTATTATTATTATTATTATTATTTTTCCCTCTTAAATTTCCCTTTTCCCTTTTCCCTTTTCCCTTTTTTTCCTTGTGTTGTTTTTCTTATTTTTTTACACGTACTAATTTTGGCGTACATAATGCTTTCAGAACATCAATCACTAAAATAGAATGTATTTGTTAAACTAATTATTATTATTTGGGTTTACTTCTATATTCAACTTTACCATCAACTATATTAACTTCAACATCTAGATCATCCGGATCATTAACTACTTTTTTAGCTTCAAGTTTACGCACAAAATCTTGATTCTTTTGATTATTCTCTAATAAATATTTAATACAAATAATCGCAGTTTCTTTAATGAATGGATTCGATTCATCAATTATACAACTTGATAAAATTATTTCCAAACAATGTTCTTCTCTGACAATTTCTTGATTAGCAAAATTATTGGCCACTAATAATGTTATTGATTCTATTATTAATTTTTTAATATTGGGGAATGTATATGCTTGATCTTCTTCATCCGGCATTTTCTTTTTCTTTTCAGCTAATTTATTGATTGGTTTAACGTTATCATTGAAATTTTTTAATAGATCAATTAATTTACTGATAAATTTATAGTTGTTTAAAAATTTTATTGCGTAGTCAAATGTTGCAATATGGGTTATAATATCCATAACCATAAATAGCAGTCCATTTAATTTTGAATATTGTTCTTTTGTTTGAATGTTCGATGATCCAAAAAAGGTGATCGTATCAGTCAATAACTGATCATAAATTGCGGTTATCCAAACTAAAATTATTAATAATTTGAAATTACTTAGATCTTGTAAGTTCATGATTAATATTTGACAAATTTTGAATAACTTTGTAGCTATGACGATATGTTCTTGTGAATTGTAATTATGCATAAAATATTTACTAAAAGATTCATGAATTATAATGTTTTTGAAAATTGATGATATAACAAGAAATTTTTCATTTTTCAAACAATCCACAATCTTACTATGGCCCACTGATGCTTCTTCTTCTTTTCCATTGCTAGTACCGTTTAAATATAATGTTTCATAATTTTCAATGAATATATCACTTAGCCAATTAATAAATTTATTCTTTACTTTATCGTCTTGGTAGTTTAGTAAATAATATACAAAATTATTCGTGAAATCATCTTGATTTTTCACAATCACATCATTATCAAATAAAGCATGGCAGTTCAATATAAATTGATTCAAATAAATTAAGAATGAATCCATTGTATCATCGTTACTAGAATCTCCATCAAATACTCCATCATGCACTAAACCTGTGACTCCCTTAATTATTTGTTCATAATCTTGTTGAAGAGTGTCGTTGACGAAACTATCAGCCATAGTATCATCTTGCCCACCACCATTAGGTATTTGGATTGAATTTTTAAAATCTCTTGATAAATTACTTAAACATTGAAAAAAACATGGAATTAATTTTTCATCAATGAACACTTTATGTTGATGAGTTTGATTATTCGTGAATACCTTTAAACTGTTTAATAGATTAAAATGCAATACTTTCAATTGATTATAAAAATCTTTATAGTTAATGATTTTATTGTTTTCATCTAGTGTTACTAAAGAATTTCTTAATATTATCAAAACACCCCTAAATATTCTGATTTGAATCAACAGTAGTACCTCTAGTTTCAGTTTCAATATTTCATTTATTAAATCATTGTATCTATCATTAGTAATTAATTTAAATCTAAGATCCTCATCAATTGTAATAGTATTTATAACTTGAGCTAATTGGGATAAGCAACTATGTCCTTTCCCTTCAACATTTGAACTCTGAAGAATAATTTTCACCTTGATCAATTCAGCTAGTATATTTTCCATGATAATTATCAGTATCTTTTAATATAGATAGCTCATCTCATCTCATATATTCTACATACAAAAAAATTTTTTTTTCTTTTTATTTTTTCTTCTGTTTGTAAATTTTAGAGGAGTTTTTTCTACGAAAGTTGATAAAAAAGTCCCTTCTCCTGGGACCAACGTGCTATCATTCTATTCATGTATAAATGAATCATCTGTCAATTGTTGGTGAAAAAAATTTAACATCATTCATTCATTCATTTTGTTTTATTCTTTTAAGAATCACAAACAAATAAGATAACCCATGACTATTATCATTCAATTAAAATAATATTGCATCTCTTTAATATCCAAACAACTAAAAAAGACTCCAAAGAGCCCGTTTTTTGAAATTTTCTCTTTTTAAAGGGCAATGCTCTTTTTTGTCTTTTCGGTACAAAAAAAAGAATGGAAATAAACGAGGAAATTTATTAAAGAAAAAAAAAAAAATCACAAGTAAAAAACATAAAGGCAAGAAATATGTTTCCGTCTTTCTTTTATATTTTCTTATTTTTTTTTTTACAAAACTAACTCTCCTTTTATTATTTCTAAATATATTTTTTTCTTTTCTTACAATTCTCTTTTCAATATTGAGAATATTCTTATTATATAATTAATTATTGACCTAAAATAAAGTAATGAGTGATATTAGTGTTCTGATTGAAGATGGCCATCTCTTTGTTTTAATTCATGGGTAAGTACAGTTCCGAAACCATCTATCTCAATCAACTTTTTTTCTCTCATTCTGAAGAAGTATATTATACTTTCAATACAAATTCAATTTCAAATACTAACAAGCACAATTTTTTTTAATTATAGTCTTTGGGGAACTCCTAGACATATGGATACTATAACAGCCACATTGAAGCATTGCTTTGAGAATCATGTTGCAAATGAAAAGGTTTGTTTTCTTCAACCTAAAACTTCTGCATATTTGAAAACTTATGATGGAGTAAAAATCATTGGTAATAGATTTCTTAAAGAAGTATACCATGAGGTTAAACGTTTGAAACTGCATTGTAATATAACTATTAAACGATTTTCTATAATAGGTTATTCTTTAGGTGGGGTTATTGCTAGATATATGGTTGGTGAATTATATGCTAGGGGATTTTTCAAAAAAATTAAACCAATGATTTTTTGTACTTTTGCATCTCCTTATGTTGGTATTAGTTTTTATAAAAATCCGTTAGGTTTTTTGTTAAACTTTCTTGGTTCTACATTCTTAGGTGAAAGTGGTAGAGATTTATTTATTAGTAATTCTTTATTGTTAACATTAACAAAACCCGATGGCAATTATTATAAAGGGTTGGAAAAATTTAGACAACGATACTTATTTTCTAATATTCGTCATGATAGAACTGTGGCATTTTATACAGCTTTTATTTCCAAATTTGCTCCATTTCATGATTGGAGTCTGCTTAAATTACATTTTGTCGAAGATACTCCTAGTATAAAAGTCAATGGTGTCGAAGTTGAATCTAAACTTGTAGACTTTGCTAAAACTAGATTCCGTACACCCGAAGAAACTGATGTTGCTAGACCTACTCTTAGAAATAGATTAAGATATATTGGTATTTTATGTTTGATTTCTGTCATTGTTCCAATATGGTTTTCATTTGTCGTTGGTGTTAGTATAATTGGAACTGCCATGTCTTTCTTTAGACAAAATTTTATGGATAATTCGGTAGATAGTGATCGGGAAATAGCGGAAATATACAAAGAATTATTTGATGATGATAATGATGATGATGAACCAGAAAATCACGAAACTACTAAACTAATTAATCAAAAGGATGCTGTTAATTATGATACTCGCGCCACTGGAAGTAGTAGCGGCAACAGTGAACGTGATCTTGAAGGTAATTTAGTTCAAAGAGAAGCTGCTGAAATAACTGGTGGGGTCATTGAAGGGATTTTAGAAGCTACGAAAATAAATGAAGATCTTAATGGGCAAAATATGTCTAATGATAAAATTGAAAAAGTGAAAAAAGATAAGAATATATTTTCAGAAGAAGAGGAAGTTTCAGTTGGTGGGCTACAAGGTAAAATAGAAGTTAATTTTAAAGAATTAGAAAAATTTGTCGCTGAAATCACTGATACAAAGTTTAATACTTTTGTTAATGAAGAAATAATTATGCCAACAATTGATCCTAGTATTACTAAACCATTACCATTTGATGATAAAAGAATTGAAATTGTTGAAAATTTAAATAAATTACAATGGATTAAAATTGCTGCATATATTGACGCATTTAATGCTCATGATGGTTTAATTTCTAGAAGAGGTCTTAATTCTTCATTTAGAGGTATTGCTACTCTTTATATTTTTGGAGCGATGATTCGCCATACTAATGTTATGAACGAATAAAATATTATAATAGTACAAAAATTTTTAAGCACATTATCTTTTTTTCCTTTTTTCTTTGTTAATAATAAGTATCCATATATAATTATTAGTTCAGATTTTTATTATTATATCTTTGCATACAAAAATTGTCTACAGAAATTAAGTAATAATAATGTGAGAAAATCTCGGATCCAAAAAATTAAAAATTTTCACGCGCGTAAAAAATAAAAGAAGAAAAAAAATTGATTTGGCGTTTGTAGAAGTTAGCAAACTATTACCATTCAGTGATTATTATTATTAAGAATAATCATATACACTAAACTGAAAAAAACAAAATATTATTATGAGTAATGATACTATAAAAAGACGGAAAATAAACACAAATACCAATAATGAATACCAAGATGATTTATTGAATAACAGTTTATTAACCCTTATTAATAATCACAATCACAATAATAATGCCAATATCAAAAATGATGTGAATATTACAAGGAAACATACACTTTCAACGAATTCAAAACAATTAGATAAATTAATAGGGGCATCTAAAGGCTTTGAACTAGGGAAAATATATGAAGTATATGGTACTGCAAATTCTTGTAAATTAAATCTAATATCCAATATTATAACAACAGCCACAACCGACAAAAATGATTACTGTTTGTTCTTAAATTATAAAAACTCATTATTTCATAAAGAAAGATTCTCCCAAGAGGTGAATTTTAAAAGTATAAATATAGGTTCGGGAGGTAGTCTCTTAATTCATAAAATATTTGGCAAATTAATAAATGATAGTTCGTCATCATCATCAATATCTAAAAATTATAAATTGATTTTGATTGATGATTTCCCGCAAATGATAATGGATGAAATAGATATAGTGGAAAAGCATATAATTCTTAACCATAACTATAGAAAGAAGATTAATGAAAAAATTTTAGAAAGAAAGAAATTTGGTGAACATTATAAATTGAATCCTGTTGAGAAAATTTTGAAATATAATAGAAAAAGAACCGATTCTTGGAAGAGAAATTTATCAGGATATGAAATGATAAATTCTCAGAAAAATGAAGTGATATTTCATCTTATTAAATTATTTGATAAATACTTGAATAATAATCCTGATTGTGCTATAATTCTTATTGGCTGTCTTATTGTTAAAAAATTATTGCCCAATATTGATAGTAATAATAATAACAATAATTCAATTAAACGTTCAACTTTAAGTCAATTCTCACAATTTCAATCACAGAAAAGTGCTAATATTTTTTCTATGAATATTAACAAAAATGATAATGATAATTATAAGTATGGATCACAAGTAAATACCACTGAAAAGAGTTTCGAGAAAAATTCTTCTATTTATAATGGTATCAGCAATGTTTACAATTCAGCGTATACTGTGGTTAATCAATCCATTTTCCTTAATGATGATAGTAATATTAACGACGACGATGATAATAACAACACTGATAGTACTAATGTACCTTTATCTCAATCAACAGATCTCGAGGATACATCTAGCTATCAAAATACTAATAAAAGTATTTCCAACACAAACACCACAACTTTATCATCTATGACAAATTCTATATCACTTTCTGAAGATAAAAGAAATATATTTGCATCTCCTATTGGCGATGATCCAATTTGGTCAGATTACATTGAAACGAGAATTTCATTATACAAGGATTGGATAATTAGGCCTACTAAAAAAAATTATGAAGGCTGCTTTCAATACTATGATATAAATTCATTAAAGTATATAATTGATAATAACATTAATAATAATTTTTCAATTTTTGAAACTGTTGATTGGGCAATTGTGGAAAATAAACAATTTGACTCACATCAAGAAAATCTTTTACCTTCATCTCAAAAGTATAAAAGGGCCAGAAAGTTCTGCAATTTTATTAGAGATCAACAATCTGGTGCTTTAATAGATATACCAGAAGATTTCTTAATGAATATAATAAAGAAATATGCTTCAACAGAAGAGAAACACCATGATGATCAAGTCAATGATAAATTTGAAAATGATTCAGGATTAGAGGACGAAATGATTAAATATACTGAATCAACTAATAAAGGAACTGTTGCTGATACTATTAGTTCATCCATCGCTGATACTTTTTACGATTCAGATGAATTCGAAGAAGATGTTGAACGATTATTACAAAGTAAACGGCAAGAAGCAATGGTAAAATTAAACGAAGTAGGTAATTTTGATGAAGTACTTAATTCTCAGCCTGATTCTTGAATAATATAAATAATATGAATAATATATATAATATATGTATGTATAAATAGATTTGATATTTTAGTACTAGCTAACACCTTTTTCCGATGAGATAGAGATACTTGCGTGCGGTTAGTATCGTTTTTATCATGCGTTTTATCAATTAGATAAAAAAACTTATTTTTCTTGCAAAAAAAAAAAAAAAAAAAAAAAAAAAAATATTTTAAAAAAAAATTTACAATCAACCAACCACTAAGCTAGAAAATCAAATCACGATCAAGCAACATTAATCAAATAAATATTCTATTAGTTATTATATCATAGTAAGATTTATAAGTAATATTTTAATAATATATTTATTGACTGTTAAAAGTTCAAAATAACACAAAAAAATGGCAGGCTCATGGTTTAATTCATTATTTTGGGCACCATCAGATCAAACCTCAAAGGAACAAGGAAAATGTCCAGTTAATCATGGTAAGCCATCAGCAGGCGATGATGCTGCCAAATGTCCTGTAAATATTCACAAAGATACCGGTGATCTTGATGAAAATAAATGTCCAGTTGATCTAAGTGCTAGACAAGAGTGGCTAGACAAGGTGAAAAGTGTTAGCGGTGCTATAGCCGTTACCGCAAAAACAGATATGGAACCTACTAAAAAAGAAATAGAAGAAGGATGTTCATCAGATACATTAGACAGTGTTCCAATATATACTTCTAATGTTGATTTGCCAGTGGAAAGACAAATAAGTAGTATACCAAGGACTAATAGTGAAGGGGAAAGGTGGGTTTATCCATCACAAAAACAATTTTATGAATCGATGGCTCGTAAACAGTGGAATCCAAAGAAAGAAGATATGAAAGTTGTTGTTCCAATTCACAATATGGTTAATGAAAGAGCTTGGCAACAGATATTGATGTGGGAAGAAGGTCAGGGAGGTGAAAAATGTGGAGGAATTAAATTGACCAGTTTTAAAGGTGAATCCAAGAGTTTAACACCAAGAGCTAGATGGAGATTGTTTTTAGGCTATGAAAGACCATTTGATCGTCATGATTGGACTATTAACCGTTGTGGTACCGAAGTTGACTATGTCATTGATTTTTACACAGGAAAGCAAAATGCTCAGATGCCTGGGATCCCAAGTTTTTATATTGATGTCCGCCCTAAACTAAACAGCTTTGAAGGTTTCAGATTGAGAATCGCTAAAGCCATTGGAATGTAAAAGTGCCCTTTAACACCATATCAAAAAATAAAAAATAAAAAATAAAGCACTAAAGAAACATAATATATATTGATACACATAGATACTTCCGATAGCCTTCTTTTTCTTTCTTCTACATAAAACAGATATTGTAAATAAATAAATAAATAAATTTTTTTTTTATATTAAAATAAAAGTAGTGTATATACAGTAAAATAAAAAAATTCATAATAATTAATCATGTAACATTTTAGTGCTTTGGGAATGAACTACCAATTTTTTGCATATGTTCACCAACTTTGACATTAGTGTCAAAATATTTAGCAACACATCTATCAATACATAAACCTTCATTTTTGGTAATATCACCATCATAGTAACCTTTGGAAGTTTCGAGACATTTACTGTGACAAGTATCGACTAATCTGTTGAACATATCAGTGACCATATCTAATTCACTTTCTGCAGCTTCGAGTTTCTGTTGAGTTGATAATTGAGGGGCGGAGCCACCAAATCCTAAAAATGACATTTTGATGTTATATATTTATTATTTAGATAATTATCTTGTAACAATGATAAAATTATAAACAGGTCGTCGTTTGATTACTTGATTATTTAATTTTTGCCGCAATATTGAAATACTCGATTGTCAAAAAATTTTTCAAAAAAAAATCAAAAATCAAAAAAAAAAAAAAAAAAAAAAAAAAAAAAAAAAAAAAAAAAAAAAAAAAAAAAAAAAAAAAAAAAAAAAAAAAAAAAAAAAAAAGTAATGTAAATTAACTACTTTAAGCACCACTTAGTTTTGTACACCATTTATGGGGGGGCTCAACTTAATTATTCTACCATAATTATAAAATAATAAAAAAATAACATATTACAATTCACTTTTAATTTAATAATTATTTTGTATTTGATATTGTCAAATATATTGAAATATATAATAGTTTAAAAGAAATAAAAGTAAAATAGAAAGTATCTATTATCTTATTTCACATGATAGAAAAATAGAAGTAAAAAGTATTATGTTTATATGTACGTCCCTGCACAGCAGAAAAGCATACCAGACTGAAAATCAAGGATTTAGTTTAAACACAGACAATATTAGATTCATCAGTGTAAACAACTTGAGAAAGACCGATTTTAGAATCTTCTAAATCGTAGTAGATGTACGCAGATCTTAAGAAGACGTCACCAAGAATCCAAATGTTTTCACTAGAACTCAATAAAGAAAAAAGACACATTTCCTCACCTTTATCATTAACGAATAAGTTATCAGAGTCAGAAACATTGTAAAGTAATTGTTCGTAAGGAACTTCAATGGTCAAATTGTTGAATTTAAATTTGAATGGCTCCCCAGAGGTAGCACAGGGAGTAATGTAACCACCAACAGTAGTATTATATTCACCATATTTTGGACCAACGGCATTATAAATTTCAGTCGGAGCGTAAAGTAAAGTAGAACCAGAGTCTAATAAACCTGGGTAAGTTTTGGTGACAATTTCATCACCATCTTGGGTAATACCATCAAGATTAACAAAAAAGGCGACAGTAGAATCAGTAGTAATACCACCGTCATTGATATTAACAATATCGAAATAAGTTAATTGATCATCTTTGACTTTAGCGTAATCAATACCACCGAATAAAATAGTTCCACTTTCAGCTTTATCACTGTTTAAATATAAAGAGTAAGCGTTTTTGTTGACAATACCTTGTTCTCTAAGAGCTAATGGGAAGTTGGCGTATTCTTGGGATTTGCTTACACCTTCAGTACCGTTGAAGGAGATACCAATAATACCTTGGCCGATATCTTGATCAGTAGCAAGACCGAATTGTAAACCTTTAACATCAATATCACCCCATTTAACATCATCAGTAGACCATTCACCTTTGGCATAAGTGTAGTAACCTTTAACACCGTAATAGAGAGAAAATGGCTTGTTTAAGTCTTGATAGGTGTTAGAAGAAGTTTGATCAAAAGAGCCGTAGGTACATTCAGTAGAAGCACTTGGCAATCCACTAGGTTCAGATTGACTACTAGTGTCAGTATCGTTGTTGGTAGTAGTAGCTTTACAACTTGATTTGGATGGGAACCATAAATCAGATGAGCCTGTATCTAAGATAACACCAACTTCTTGTTCATCAGAACCAATCTTTAAACTAGATAGAAACCAACTGCCTTCATTTGGAATGGTAATGCTATGATAATCGTTATTCAAAGTAGAAATCTTTTGATGGCCAATAGATTCTGGAAGGTAACCGTAACCTTTACCTTTGGTCAAAAAGTGTGATTCCTTAACAACATCAAAAGGAATAGCGATAGCACCATTGGTACTATTTGAGGTTTCTTTAACTGTTATTGGAGCAGCGTTAGCAGAAACAGATAATAAAACAATGAGGACAGCAGATTTAAAGTTCATTATGTTCAAAATTATATTAATGATTATTAAAAATGATAATTATTAACGATCGTAATTATTGGAAAATCCAAGAAAAAAATACCAAGAGGTCAATATTTCTTGGTGAGATTATGGATTAGTTTTTATAATAAAATAAAAAAAAAAAAAAAAAAAAAAAAAAAAAAAAAAAAAAAAAAGAAAAGACGAAAACATATAAAGGAGAAATTTTTTTTGAGAGAGTTTCATTCGATTAAACAAATATGGATAATAGTCTTACAGATTTATAAAATAAATGAATAAAAATAAATATATTGACAGCTTGGCAACAATAAAGTGAAGACGATAGCTAAAAATGGAATAATTTTAAATTAGTTTGAGGGTTATAACGATATTATTTTGTTGAATATATAGGAGGTCGTGAGGCATCATTATTATTGAAAGGCATTTCTTCAAGTTTTATATGGTTAGGTTAAAAAATATGCATGATAAACTATTTTTCGACATCACACGCAGAGGAACAAAATATACTAGATCTTTATCGGTTAAAAAAAAAACCTATTTTGTTCCTATTGTGTAGCCTTTGATTATTAATCCATTTACAACGACCCAATTATATTTTTAATTGCTTCCAAAGAATTAACAAGTTTAGCTCTGACTGCATTATTTTGATTTTCTTTTGAAATTATCCAATCATTAGAGGCTTGGAAACTAAAAAGTAAAATAAAGTAAGAAATAGTTAGTAATCAGTTTTCTTCCCTAAAACAGATCAAAAGAAACAATTTTATAAGATATAACTTACGCCTCATTAATCTTTTGATTATCTACTATTAGCGCTGAATATATCCATTCTTTTTTCTCCTATTTATTATTTTTTGTTAGTAAATTTGCGATATAAAAGTTTATAATTGCACCACTTACATTATCAATTTTTTCTAATTTATTGATTTGATCAACCATTTCAACCTCATAAACACCAAATATCTTCTCATAAGCTTTAGTCAATTTTTGCCAGTCAAATGAAATAATCTCAGTGCTCCAGTTTGAAGATTCTTCTTTAATTTTTTGTATCACTTCTTTCTCTTCTTTCTCAAACTCTAATATTGATTTTTCTATATCAACTTTCAAAGATGAAAGCTCTTCCATAAATTTATCACTACTCTCTAAGACTCCTGGCACATTTAATGAATTTGTAAATTTTGTTATCCAGTTACCTGTTCTGCCCTCCTTACACTCAGTTTCTTCTTCAAACTTTTTATTATTGGTTTTGAAGTCCATATCGTTGTTGGCTTCAGTTTCCTTTGGGCCATCAATAACATTGAGAAATTGAGATTCACCGTTTAACGGCATTAATGATTCCCCAATTTCATACTGAGTTTTTGAATTTTCTTCGCTCATATTGATTTGTTGATTTGTTATGTATTCCTATATTATTATTTATAAAATTATTGAATGATTAACGAAATCACTTATTAAGCGCCCTCAAGAAATCTATCTTTTATAGTTTTTTTCCCTTTTAAAAATGAAAATGAAAATTTTCATACATGTAATGAAATGAATAAGCATCTGATGCATGTTACCATTACGACCAATGGCTAATTCATTATTTAAATTATATGAATTTATTATTATGAGGCAACACTTAGAATTATCAAGAGACACACAGCTTGGTCATAGAGATAATGGTACACATTTAGTTTTCAATGTATCTTTATTTTCTATCATCTTTTATTCTCTATTTTAATTATTTTAACTTTTGTAATCTTATATTTTAATTTTTCTTTACTGTTTTTAAAAGATCATGACACAAAATACTCATATATTTTCAATAAATATTTTTCTCAATGAAAACTAGTTACTATACAAATAAAAAAATAATATATATAACACTAATTGGTAACTTGGACTTCATTTCTTAAAGAGACAGAACCTGTATCGGCAAAATGATCACTATGATGAATTTTTTTCTTAGTTGTGACATTATAATCCTTGCTACCATATCCACCTCCACCAGGAGTTAGAATCAAAAATCTGTCACCAGCATCAGCAGGCACTGAACCTTTACCTCCAACATTAATTTTTTGTTCACTAATTATTTCACCCTTTTTGTTTCTAACAGCCCTTATCCAAACGTTTAATCCAAGAGCACCGTCATCACCGCCGTTCAAACCATGAGGTGGTATCACTCTTCTTTCAGACAATATTGATGCTGTTACAGGTACTCTAAATTCAACTTCTCTGACAACCCCATTCCCACCAGTATGGGCACCATTTCCACCAGAGTTTTTCCTAATCCCAAATTGTTTCAACAATACAGGATAGCGTCTTTCAAAAATTTCAGCATCAGTAATTCTTGTATTAGTCATATTAGTGTGAACACCGCTAACACCATCCCATGTTGGGCCTGCTCCATGACCACCTGCAATCGTTTCATAATATCCAAAACCTTGCACATAATTCCCATTTTTATCATTCCCACCAACACCAAAAGTGAAATTATTACAGCAGTTTTGTGAGTTAGCTGAAGCTTGGAAAGCAGTTAATATAATACTTGTAATAATTTGAGACGTACAAACGTTCCCTGCAACAACAGCACATCCATTATCAGGATTAACCAATGAAGAATGGGGTAATATAACATTAATTGGCCTCAAGCAACCTTGATTCAATGGAATATCATCATCTACCAAACAACGCAAACAATAGATAATAGCCGAATAAGTGATAGACGTTGGAGCATTACAATTATTATAGGCTTGCATACTTGTTCCGGTGAAGTCAAAAGTAACATTAGAATTATCTTCATTGGTTTTAATATTTAATATAATGTGTGAACCATCATCTAAGTAATCATCGGCTGATAGTGTTTTTCCAAATTTTGCAAAGATTTTACCCAACATTGAAGTAACAGTTTTCGCACAATTATCTTGAATAGCGAGCATATATTTGGTAATAATCGGTAAAGAGAATTCTTTAACTAAAGTATTAATTAAATGGATACCCTTTTGATTAGCAGCAATCTGTGCCTTTAAGTCACTTATATTATCACTTAATCTTCTAGTACCAGAACACCCAGAAACTTTAGCAGGTTCTATTAACAATAACTTCGTTATATTTTCTTCTTGGAATGTTCCATTTTTAACTAATAATTCAGAGTATATAGCAGCCCCTTCATGAGCCAAAAATTTAGAATTTGGAGGCATAGATCCAGGTAAAAGCCCTCCGATATCAGCATGATGAGCTCTAGATGCAACAAAAAATGCAAGTTTGCCTTTTGAAAAGGATGGTGTTATAACAGTTATATCAGGTAAATGAGTGCCACCAGCAGCAGGATGATTTGTAACTAGCACGTCTCCTGGCTTTAATTTACCTTTCCAGAGTTTAGATTGATGGGTAATGCATGTTGACATTGATCCAAGATGAACTGGAACATGTGGTGCATTGGCAACTAAATTACCATCAGTATCGAATAAAGCGCATGAAAAATCCAACCTTTCCTTGACATTTACAGAGACTGAAGTTTTTTGAAGTGCAGATCCCATCTGCTCAGCTATATCCATAAATCTGTGGCTAAAAATAGAAAGTAAAATAGGATCAATTTTTTCTTCATTTGGATTGGTAGTATTTGCTTCATTAGAAGTTGCCTTTTGTTTTGCTACTGTGACCACTAAATGTGTTTGTACGACTAATACAGATGCATTAGGGGGAATTATATTAGTCTGTGTACCGTCTGCAATAATAGCTGGTCCTTTTACCTGAGTTCCAACATTGAGATCGCTTAATAAATACACAGGAGTCTTTTTAAATGAATATTCAAAATATACTTCTTTATAGAATTGTACTTTATCCTCTGATACTGCCGTTATTAAACTCTTGGATTTTAAATCTCTAATTTGATCATCAACATACTTATCATTATTAAAACCACTTTTACCTATTCCTCTAACACGTATATCTTCTACAATGATATCTTTTTCAAAAATAAACCCAAATTCTTTAACATGCATAGCCAGAAATGTTTTTTTAAAATCCCATGAATCACCTTTTGGTACCATTATTGCAGACTCAGTACCTTTAAATCTCAAATTTAAATATTCTTCAAAAACAATATGATCATCTGCAAACCCTTGCTTATTTAATGCTATTTTAGCTTTCTTTTTCAATAACCCTAATCTACTAGCCAAATAATTTTGCGTAGAAGACTCTAAGTTAACAGATGATGGTTCTTGTATATCTTCAACAACGTCAGCCAATGCCATACCATACGCTGATAACACTGAAGAATACATATGGATTAAAATAGTTGATATTCCCAAAGATTCCGCAATAGCAGCAGCGTGTTGGCCACCTGCACCACCAAATGAAACTAATCTATGCGAAGAAGTAACATGCCCCTTGGCTTCAACTAATTGCCTAATAGGTCTAACCATAGTCTCATTTGCAACTTTAATAAACCCATATGCAACCTCTTGCGGGGACATTGGCTTGTTATTAGGATGCGCTTCATTTATTTCTTTAGTTAATTGGACAAATTTGCTATAAGAAGCATCATAATCTAATGATTCATTTTCATTGGGACCAAAAATTTTTGGGAAATATTCTGGTAGTAATCTATTGAGAATCAAATTAGCATCAGTAACGGTTAATGGCCCTCCTTTTCTATAACATGCAGGGCCTGGGTCAGATGTAGCAGACTCCGGACCAACATGAAATAGTCCATTTTTAAATGATAATATAGATCCACCACCAGCAGCAACAGTGTTTATATCCAACTGAGGTGATTGAATTGTTACACCAGCCGTAGTTGTTTCAAAAACATGATACAATTTCCCATCACCATAACGAGAAACATCAGTTGAGGTACCGCCCATATCAAAGCCAATCAAGGGAATGTTATTGTTAGGATTGTAGCACGTAGCAGAGTATCCTACAACACCACCAGCAGGACCAGATAAAATTGCTTTTAGTCCAGAAAATGAAGTTGCATCAACTAAACCACCATCGGATTGCATAAAATGGCATCTAACTCCAGAATGTTTGCCAATCGATTCATTTTTATACCCATATTTTAAGCCTTTTTCAAAAGTTGATAAATATGTTTTAATTGCAGGAGTTAAATATGCATCAACAACTGATGAATTTGCTCTGGATATAAATTTTATCATCGGTGATAACTCACTTGAAAGTGATATGTGAGTGAATCCTATTTCTTTTGCTATCTTCCCAATGAGTTTCTCATGATCTTGGAAAGTATAGGAATGCATCAAACAAACGCCGATAGATCTTATACCACTATCAAAAAGTTTCTGTAAATCAGATTTCACAATTTCAATATCAGGTTTTTTCAAAATTCTGACAACTTCCGAAGAAACACCAAACACCAAATCATCTATTTTAGAAACTTCTTCGGCAGTAGTAATTTTTTTCTGAGGATCTTCTACAAAATCTTCTAACGTAACTCTTTCATCAATTTCAATTACAGTTTCATATAACACTTCGGGCTTGGATATTGATAAATCGAATATATGTGGTCTACTTTGTGTCCCTATTTCTAAGACATCCCGAAAACCTTTGGTAGTGACTAATGCACAACGCTCACCTTTTCTCTCAAGTAAAGAATTGGTCGCAACAGTAGTACCCATACGTAAATATTCAATATTTGAAGTATCTAAAGGTGTTCCTCTAGGAATACTTTCTCCGGAGAATTTCTCAAGCAATCGTCTTATTCCCTCAAGTGGAGCATCAGGATAATTATTTGGATCAACTGATAGCAACTTAATAATTATATCATCCTGTTGAGATCCAGTTCCTGGGTTACCAACACAATCTGTAAAAGTGCCACCTCTGTCAATTGATATTCTATATCCCATTATTTTTCAAGTAATTTAACTAACAAAAAATATATGTTAAACTTATTTATATTTCTCGATATCTTCTCCTTATCAATAAATATAAACATAAAATGTCAATGGAGTAAGTTTTACTTTTTTTTTGCTTTTTAATTCCACACTATTGGTATGTACTTGATGGGCCTGAGAATTTTTTTTTTCAAGCGGAAAAATTTTTTTCTAATTTGTTGAAAATTAATTATAAAAGAGAGAAAACTTACTGCTATTTATGAATCTTTATAGGCGAATAGATCACACACACACACATATATATATATATATTTACTATATATTTATTATTAAAAAATAGCTATTTCATTATAAATATTATTATCTAAAAATGTCTGAATCTGCTGAAACTACTCTTGCTAGCCTTGATCCAAACTCGAGAAAAGAATTAATGGCTTGGTTAGAATCCGAAAACTCCAAATCAAAATTTCAAATGTCCATTCACAAATTCAACGATATGTGCTTTAAACGTTGTGTAACAAGTATTGATTCCGGAATTGTGTCAGCCAACGAAGAACAATGTTTAAAAGGTTGTTTGACTAGATTTTTAGACACTAATAGTAAAGTTGTTAAATATGTCCAAAACTTACAACAATAAAAGCTTACAATTAATATCAATAAATAACAGTATGGTTTATCAATTTTTTTCTTTTTTTTTTTTGCTTTGTTTATCAGAGAATTATTATTATTAATATATGTATATATTACGGTTCGATTATTATTATTTTTCTTTGCCATTTCAAATGATGATTAAGCACAGGGTCAATGAATGTATGTAGCTCAAATTATTCATAGTAAGAGCGGACTAAAAACTCTACAGTAACACATAAAAATAAGAAAAAAAAAATTTGCTAAATTATAAAAATAAGCATGCCGGCCCCAGGAATCGAACCTGGGTCTAGTCGGCCACAACGACTCGTACTGACCACTATACTAGGCCGGCAAGAATGTGGCTCTTTTGTAACAGAGCCAGTGACAGGTGTTACAAACACTCTTGTGTAACGTGACCAAAAGCATATATCAGTATTATATGCAGTAATTTGCGTTTGAGCTTTGCTTCCCGCATGAATAGATAGTATTTGGAAGTTCTAGACGAAAGCATGTTGCAACATTCGTATGTAAAGTCAAAGGTTACGAATGATAACTATTGATTCAATGAAATGCTGTTTTAATTAATTCAGTTTCTTTTAATGATTCACTCAATTTTGATTATAGTAATCATTGAAGAGAATCCATTTTGCTCACAAGGTACATATAGTTTATGGTTTTAGTACATCATAATCACCTTCCGACAAATATATAATTTATGATGTTGATGGCCTATTTTTTCATAATTT
>JAJMHY010000001.1:60697-211408 GCA_030583325.1 Saccharomycopsis selenospora
TTCTTACTAGTGTTTTTATTATTATCTATTTTACTATTATACATTTTCTTAACATTTATCTTTTTTATCTTTTTTTTTTATCTTACGATATATCTTCAGGGGTCCTATTTACAAAATTATCAAAAAAAAAAAAAAAAAAAAAATATACATATATATATGGTTTATTTATAATAAAACGACAAAAATTGATTATACTTTTCTTACTTTTTCCACTTTTCATTATATAAAAATTTATTATTGTTTAATATTGGCATGACATGTATTGAATGTTTTATTATTAGTAAATTTTTTCAAAAATATATTATTTATTAAAAATGTGAGTTAAGTAGTTTCTTTATTAGTAGAAGTTGAATTAATGAAATTTTCTCATAAAACTCTGTTGTCAAAGGCAAAACCTTTTTTAGCAAAATCCCAAGAATCATCGGAAATTCTCCCTCTCAAGTATGGAACTTCAGAACCTGGAACGTAAACATCTTCAAATAAGATATCCATTTTCTTTTCCGGTTCTGGAGAAGCATCAGCTTCTTTAACTTGTTCATCAACATATTTTCTAGCAGCCTTATCGTAAGCTTTAATTTCATCTTCAGTAGCAATTTCAAGTTCTAATAATCTTTGTTTTAATCCACTAATTGGATCATTTCTAGATCTCATATGTTGAATTTCTTCTCTAGTTCTGTAAGTAGTACCTGGATCAGACATAGAGTGGCCACCATATCTATAAGTTTCGTATTCAAGAACTAATGGACCATTACCACTGACAGTCCAATCTTTAGCAAATTTAGACGCTTGGTAAGTAGCTAAAACATCCATACCATTGACTTTTAAACCTGGAATATATTGACCTCTCTTGTAGTAGTCAGTTAAAGCAGATGATCTAGCAGCGGCAGTACCCATACCATATTTGTTGTTTTCACAAGAAAAGACACAAGGTAAGTTCCATAATTTAGCCATGTTGAATGCTTCAAAAGCTTGACCTTGATTAGCAGCACCATCACCATAAAGAGTGAAAGTACAGTTTGGTTCATTCTTGTACTTATGAGCAAAGGCTAAACCAGCTCCTAATGGAATTTGAGCACCAACAATACCATTACCACCGTAGAAACCTGGGACAAACATATGCATAGAACCACCTTTACCAAAGGAAACCCCGCATCTTCTACCCATTAATTCACCAAGAACAGCTTTAACTGGAGCACCTCTCATGTAAGTGAAACCGTGGCATCTATAAGAAGTAATAACATCATCTTTTTTGTTAATGGCGTATTCAATACCAACAGCAATGGCTTCTTGCCCAACAGATAAATGACAGAACCCTCTAATTTTTTTAGCCTTATACAAAGCATCAGCAGACATTTCCATTCTTCTGATAATAATCATGTTTTTGTACATTTCTAGTAAAGTCTTTTTACTAGTTTGGAATGATAATTCTGGAACTTCCAAATTATAACCTTCGAAAGTATTATCTGGTAAAGTAATGGTAACAAGGTCCTCCTCACTAGCAGTAGTTAACCCTCTAGCGAACAAAGTCTTATTAGCATTGTTAGCAATAATTGCTCTTCTAACAATTGGACGGATGGCGGTCTTGATCATCATTTTGAAATAATATAATATTTATAACTGATATCTTATGTATTTGTTTATTATTTTTGATTCTTCGTTATTTCACCGAAGAGAAGATAAAAAGATAAGGAAAAATATAGAAAAGAAACAATTGGATACTATTCTGTATATATATTAGAATAACTGATATATATCTATCTATCTAAGAATTTCAATTGATTTATAAAATAAGAAAAAAAGAGAAAAAGATAATGTAAATAAAATAAAATAAATTTTCAAATATTTTAAACCCGTTGATTGATTAAACTAAATTATTATTTTTTTTTTTTTTTTTGTAAATAATTTTCTCTTTCTGTCTCTCTCTTTTTTTTATGTTTTTTCTTTTTTTTCTGTCTTTTTTCTCAACTCACTTTCCTAGGCCATCCATTAATAAGTTCAAAAATTTTCTATTTTTTTTCTTGCATCACCAGATTGCCCAAATTTTTTTGTTCGACACTGGTACACTTTAAGTGTTGATCATGTGATATTTCTTTTCGGGGTCCTTATCGTAAGTAGTTTTAGGTGGGGATATTTACTTACGGGTATTTTGTATGATAGATATAATAACATGGCTGATAGTACATTAACAAATTATTATTGTAAATATATTTATTTGATTTATTTATTTACTTATTTAATAGTTAAGTAAATTAATTAATTAATTAGAAAAGTATTGAATGTAAAATTATGTATTATATATAGAAATAGAAATAAAAAAGAAAGCACGATTAATTATAAATTATCATTTTGAAGTATGTTTAGCATCAAAAGACTCTTTAGCTAATTGAGTTAAAGCGTCTAATTCACCAGAATTTTCACACATACTGTAGAAAATGGTATCTTTGTTACTAATTAATTTAAATGGTTCATCATATTCAACCACTTTTCCTGCGTCCATAACTAAAATCTTATCATAATCAATGATGGATCTTAATCTATGGGCGATGGTTAAGATAGTACTGTTACCAAATTCATTTCTAATAGTTTGCTGAATCTTAGCATCGGAATTATAATCAATAGAAGCAGTAGCTTCATCAAGTAATATCACTTTAGGGGCTCTTAATAAAGATCTTGCTAAGCACATTAATTGTCTTTGACCTTGAGACAAATTCTTACCACCTTCTTCAATTGGAGATTCCAAGTCTAAGAATTTGTTCTTGTTCTCTTCTTCGCCAGATACGGCACCATGAGCAGCAGGAGATTCAGCGATTAAATGTAAAGCATTATATTCATCCATGGAAATTAAGTTAACTCTTCTTAATGCTTCATAAATATCATCATCAGTTTTTTCTTCAAATGGATCTAAATTACTCTTAACAGTACCAGTAAATAATGTTGGGTCTTGAGGAATAATTGTGATACCTTGACGTAACGTAGTTAACCCAATACTAGTAATATCAACACCATCAATCTTAATGTAACCTGTTTCAGGATCTAAGAACCTAAATAAAGCAGTAATAATTGTAGATTTACCAGCACCAGTTCTACCAACAATACCAACTTTATTACTTGGTTCAACATCAAATGTAACATTTTTAATAACTTGTGGTAATTCCGGAGCATATCTTAAAGATAAATTATTAACTTCAATACGACCTTCTTGTGGCCAGTTAGCTGGTGGTTGAGTTTCTTCAATAAATTCAGGTGGTTCTTGGTCAATATGTAAATATTCTTGTAATCTTTCAACAGAATTCATAGTCATTTCAACTTCAGCGTAAAGTCTAACGATCCATAAAGCAGATTCAGTAAAGGAAATAGCATACGATAAAGAAAGACCAGCTAACCCAGCATCAATGTAATTAACACTAAGAATGACAAACGCACCTGCAAAGAAAGTGACTAAAGAACCAGCGGTATCAACTCTAAGATGTAGCCATCTATTGGCAACCCATAAGTAGAAAAATGGCCTATTATTGTTATCAATTTTTTCCAAGTTTTCACGCATGAAACGATGTTCATCACCATAAGCTCTAATAGTAGTAACCCCAATAAGAGTTTCAGAGAAATGCTGATGAATCGGAGATCTGCTAATAGATTCGTAACGTTTCAATTCTCTTGATAAAGTCAAATAAAACAAGGCAATCAAATAAAACATACTAACAATGAAAATTGCAAAAATAAAAAAAGCTGGAGTAATAGAAATAATCAAGATTAAAGTAGAAGAAGTAATAATCAAAGATAAGAAAGAACCTTGGGCCATTGGAGCTAATTGTTGATCAATTTGTTCAATATCTCTAGAGAATCTGTTCATGATACGACCAATTGGAGTAGAGTCGAAGAATCTTAATTTAGCTCTGAAAATCTTGTGTAATAATTCAATGAAAATACTGTTGGAAGCTTTAATACCAGAAAGGAAAACCATGAAATCACGAATACAACAAATAATCGCAAATATAAGACCAATAACAGTGTAAACACCCATGTAATACCAAGTATCATGTTCAATTTTATCACCTAATAATTGAGCCATTGGAGATTTTAATAATCTTTCATCATTAACAAAGGATAAGCGGAAAGCATTAACGTTAAAAGTCTTGGACAAGTAGTTAAAGCCATGAATAGCGATATTCCCTGTTTCTGAATCATGGGCCCATCTTCTTAACCACCAAGATTGACCAATAGTGATTAATTGAGAGCCAACAAATAAGCATAATAAAACAGCCCATGCAATCCATCCACCGTAACGTTTAGCATAAAAGAGGTAAACTTCTTTACCAACAACACCATCAGCTTTAGTTTCTTCTTTAATCAAATTGTGAACTGGTTCATTATTGTTATCATCATCAACAGAATCAGCTTCATTAGTATTAACCTTATTAACAACAGAGACCTTTCTTTCAAAGAAAACTTCATTTTCAGGTTCA
The DNA here is from genome assembly GCA_030583325.1 of Saccharomycopsis selenospora. Classification (NCBI taxonomy): domain Eukaryota; kingdom Fungi; phylum Ascomycota; class Saccharomycetes; order Ascoideales; family Saccharomycopsidaceae; genus Saccharomycopsis; species Saccharomycopsis selenospora. The sequence continues at coordinate 65,161 of JAJMHY010000001.1, forward strand.
TCCAAATCAACAGTCAAAGTGGAGAATCTACCTGGAGAGCCAACCATGGAAGCCTTTCTAGAAGGAACAACATTAAGAGAATAACTGATTTCAATATTTTCCTTGCTATTGTTGTTATTAGCAGTAGTAGTAGTACTGGATCGGTTAGCATTTTCTAAAATAGAAGCCTTAACTAAATCATCATCACCTAATAAACCTTTACTTAATAATTCCTTTGGTGTACCTTGAGAAGCAACTCTACCATTTTCTAAAATAACTAACAATTTAGCATCTCTAACAGTAAGGGCAACATTATGGGAAACAAGAATACAGGTTCTACCTTTCATTAATGGACCAGTGATACAATGTTCATAAATCCATAAAGCAGTATGAGAATCAACAGCACTTAAACAATCATCTAATAGCACATATCTTGAAGAAGAGTATAAAGCTCTAGCTAATGAAACACGTTGTTTCTGACCACCAGATAATGTAATACCCTTTTCACCAACTTCAGTTTGATCACCAAATTCTAAAATTTCAAAATCTCTAGATAGCCCACAAGCATCAACGACTTGTTTATAACGTTTTTCATTGTAAGGAGCGGAAAAGATAATATTACTTTTAATAGAATCATTTAATAACCAAGCAGCTTGAGCACAATAAGCGACAGATTCAGTAAATCCGGTGATTGGATCTGGGATTAAACCGTATCTTGGTAAGATACCAGGTAAGAAAACTTTACCGTTAATCTTTTCCATTTCACCTAATAAAGCCAATAATAAAGAAGTTTTACCAGAACCAGTAGGACCGATGATTACATTCAATTCACCATCAGCGAAATTAATATTCAAGTCTCTTAATTTGAAATCAGATTCAGAATTAACATCCCAGGCAAAAGAAGCATCATTTTGGAAACCAACATTTGGAGAATTAGCATCCCTAGGTTCAGACAATTGTTCATATTTAGTAGTTTCAGGCTCATCCAAGAAATCATTAACTCTATCAAGAGAAACTTTAGATTGAATGACAAAGGAAAGCATATAAGCTAAATCATCTAATGGCATTCTAAGTAAGTTAAATAATGATAAAGAGGTGAAGGCAATTGGAGTTGTTAAAGTGTTACCTTCAATGAAAACATAACAACCAAATGATAAAATAGTGACTAAAGTAGGTGTCAAAAATGAAACAAAAGAGCCAGCAACCGAGATGAGACATCTAACAGTTAAAGCAGATAATTCATCAGATCTAACTTGTAAAATTTGATCAATGAATCTATTTTCCCAAGAAAAGAATTTAATGATTCTGATTGATTGTAAGGATTCGTTTAATTTTTGAATTCTCTTATCAGTGATACCTAAAATCTTTTTTTGTAATTCACCAACTTTCAAAGAGATTTTGTAATTAACTGGTAATAATGAAATTAAAGCAATAGCCCCGACTAAAGCACTCCATCCTAATAATTGATAAAGAAAAGCAATGGCAATAGATGCAGATAAAGCACCACCAACGAAATAATGTAAGTAACCACAAATTTCAGAGACTTTAAAGGCATCAACAGACATTAAGTTAATAATACCACCTAAATCTCTGATTTTAGCTTCTTCCTTGTTATCATCTTCATCCTTTTTATCGATTTTTTCATCGTCAGATTTAGTAGCAACAGCAGATGAAACAGCCATCTTTCTTCTTAAAGCCTTGGAATAAATCTCACCAATGATAATGGCCTTCATACGAATACAAATTCTTCTACCAGTATATAAGGCAACCCCGAAAGATAAAGTACACATAAGTCTTAAGAAGAACATGAGGAATAAATAGAACCAAGCCAAATTAGTAGGAGTTAATGCAGGAGCTTGAACATATTCTAAAAGTTTCTTAAGGAAGAAAGTAGGAGCAAATACAAGAGTAGATTCAACCAAAGTTAAAATAGCTTGAATAGCGAATAACCCTTTAAAGAAAGTGAATAATTTCCAAGCAAATCTTGATTTAGTCTTGAAGTCAACGAATTTCTTGATAACTGTGTAAGCATAATCATCATATCTTAGCCCCCAAATATCTTTCATTTTAATGCTATCTTTATAAGCTTTAAGAATTAAAGTATCGATCCAGTCATACAAGACAAAACTGAAAAGAGAAATATTTTTTTCTGGAGAAGGGATAACATTTTGAGTGACATATAATTTGTTTGGAGAGTCACCAACTTTAGCACTCCATGATAAAAAGAATAATACAACAATAATCACACACTGAGAGTAGTAATACTTTTGAGTAGAAGAGTTAGCAAATTGGTGAACAATAATTGAACGAATTAGAATAGTATAAGGAATGAACATTAAAGTATAAGCAACAGAACAATTGACCCATAAGTTAGGTAAAAATTTCTTGTAGAAAATCCAGTCATCGTTAATGTTACGTAAACGACAAAGAGCAATGACAAAAAGGTAAGTCCAAAGAATAAAACGAACATAAAGAGAAGTAGCACTATCCCATTCCTCACTGAATTCAGGAACAATGATCAAGGCGAAATGAATAATGACTTGTAAGAATAAAAAGATAACTTCCAAGAAAACTCTAAGACGTTCTTTAAAGTCACGGTTAATGACAATATATTTACCATGTGGAGTACCATCATTATTGATATTCCTAAGGTAATGAATATCAAAATGACGTTTCTTAATCAAATCACCAGCACTTGTAGTGGAATCGCTACCACTACTATTAGTAGCTCCATATGAAGTAGTAGCATTGCCAGAAGCATCGAGAACAGTAGAAGCTTCATCAGCGAAAACATCATCATAGTCATAGTATTCGTTCAATAATGGTTCGCTTTCTAGGCTAGTAGTTTTTGATTTATACTCAGTAGAATAGTTTTTGGAGAGAATTGAGCTCCAAAAGAAATAAGCAAAATGTAAAATCGAGTAAGCAATAATAAGTAAAGGTAAGCCAGTGTCTAAGTATTTGTGTCTAGCACAAACACTGACATCAGAATTCTCAACATCCCAAATAGGACAGTAACTTGAGCCTGACATTGTATATTTAATATTATAAAATATCGATGATAATACTGTTTTTAGATCAAAGAATAAATAAATAAAAAAAAAAATTAACTCAAGAAGAAAATATGTAGGCAGATAAGAAAAAGAATATGGGATGTGTGAGAATATTTATATAAATCGTCAGACCAACATCAACTGAAACCAAAAAAAAAAATTTCTTAATAATTTAATCTAATTAAATATTTAAAAAAAATTTTTCTTTATATTTTTTTTCGTTCAATAGTATTTAAAGTTTATAAATAAAAAAAAATTATCGCACAGCTTTGAAACTTACTTACTAAAACCTGTCCTTTTGATGGGTCCATCGTCACTTTTCAAAATAAAAAAATAAAAGTAAATTTTTTTTGTTTTCTCCAAAGGCGAAAGGTCAACTAACTCCGTTTTTCAATGTCTAAATTTTTTTGAGGTTGGTTTAATTGTCAACTTTAGCGAAATAATAGTTGTTGCTTAACCGAGAAGTAAATTTATTCAATAAAAAGAAAAGAAAAAGTGCCTTACGATCTTGTAATATGTGGATTCCTTCTAAATTACTGTATCAAGCTCCAATATTGTTAAAATCAGCTACTGTGAAGTTGAATATGATGGTAATAGTAGTGTAGTTGGTGCCTTTCGCTTATTTACAGGTATACAACCAAGCCGAAGGAAAAATTAACTTTTTTTTGAGAGCCTTTCTTTCGGGAGACAAAGAAAAAAAAGAAAGAAAAATTTTTTTGTTTTCTTTTGTACTTTTGCACTTTTTTCAACATGATCAACTGATAAGTGAACAAATATTGCATTGTTATAGATGACGATGAATCAAACTTTCATAACATCGTGAATAACCGACGGTACATGTACTTTATTTTGACTTTTTTTATCAAAATGCATGATTGATAGGTTTCATCATCTTCCATACCTTTCACTTTCAATTATGCTTTGAGTACAGTCTATCTGGCATTGATAAGAGATTCTTATTACACATTTTGTTTTTTTAAATGGGAATATTTATGGTATTATGGTATCATTATTATAATTATATATGTGTTGTAAGATTAAGTGTATATATATGATTAATTTTATAGACGTTATTGTAATTACCTCATTCCCTATGGCATTGATAAAGGAAAAGGAAACTCATAATGAAAAAGAGAGAAAAAAAATTCTTTAATTGCTACTATCTCATCTTATATCATCACCATCATATTCTTTTCTTTTTTTTTTTTTTTTTTTTTTTTTTTTTTTTTTTTTTTAAATTTTTCAGTGCTTGAAATTCTTGGTAGTTCTTTTTTTGTATTGTATTGCTTCAATTAATGGAATCGAATTCTTTTTATTTTTTTTTTTTTCTGACTAAATAATTCGTTTATCTTCCATATTGAAACTAATCAACTTTAATTTCTGCGTAAATTCTTTTGACAAAGAATAAACTACTAAAGAAACCAACAAACCCACAAAGAATAAAAATTAAAGCACTGATCATTACTGAGTATCCCAAGTATAACACCACACTTGTAAATCCAGTTAATCTATCAAATTTAATCAAAAATAAGGAATGAATGAAAACATAAATAGCGCAACTACCACTAATCACAAATGATCTCCATTGCCATCTATAATTTTCAAAACATAATGTATAATAAGTCATCAAAACTGTGATTAATGCACAAGTGATTGCCATTAAAATAAAACAAAAGAATAAGAACCCAAACATGTAATAAATTCTATTAAACCATAATGAAGAAAAGATGAAATAGAATTCAACAGCCATTGATCCAAATGGGAAAATACCAGCGATTAATGAAACAACCGATAATTTTAAATAAAATGGTTGTGCTGGTACTTGTCTTGGAATTTGATTGGTCTTAACTGGTTTCTCTAAACCTTTTTGGAACTTAAGTGAAAGAACTGATCCCATGATAGATAATGGAACAGAAATTACAAACCAAATTAAAACAATTGAAAACATAGTTCCAATTGGAATAGCTCCTGATGATTTAGCAAAAATTAAAAAGAAATTAAGCGAAATAAAATTGATAAATAATATTCCCGGAACAAAAATTGGAGTTAATACCATATTTAATTTCCAATTTTCTCCATCAAAAAATTTGTAAATGTATCCAGAGATGAATGACCCTACAAATCCAAATAATGCATATAATAAAAACATAACTGTTGATAAAGCACCTCTATTAGATGGTGATAATAATCCAAGTAATGCAAAGATAATTGTCACAAATGTCATTAAAAATAATTGAGCTCCACTTCCAGCGATAACTGATAATAAGAGACGATTCTTTGGTGGTCTGAAAACATCACCATGGACTAATTTCCATCCACTTTCTTCTTGTATATCATCATCAATGTCAATACTATTATACTTGATTATATCATTTTTCAAAGTCTTCATTAAAATGTGAACAATAATAGTAGATAAACATATCACAATTAAAGAGAAATTTATTAAAGAAAACCATTGAATCTTTGGATCATAAACGTGTAAATATTTATCCCATCTAGTAGCCCAAACGGTTTTAGAAGGTATAAAAGAAATAGAGTAAGAGAAATCAACGTCAGTGTTTTGTTTAATATCTAAAATTAATGGTTCAAATTTAGATCCTGCTTGTTGCTGTTCTTCTTCACTACTATCTTCTAATCCAATAGCACCACATTTGCCAGCATTTTCTTCTTGATTATCACTTAATTTACGGTTTAAAGAATATGGTTCAACGGTAACCCCAACAATTCTATATTCATTAGGTTTACGTTCATGATATTCAATTCTAATATCATAATGATTAGCTAAGTTAGCAACATTAGAATCATCAATGAACCCAACTGGGAACCCTGAACCATAGAAATCAGATTTAGTAGTTTGATCTCTTAAAAGTTTAGCCGCTGGTAATCCATCAACTATCCAATTATGGTAATAACCAGATCTGATAATCTTATTCACAAACAAAGCATCAGATTTAGTATAAGTAGATGAGCAAATCTTAACACAACTTTTTGGTTTCAACATTGAAATTTCAAATGGTGAATTATAAATTCTATCACCAAATATAATTGACCCTAATGATTCCGATTGTGATTGAAGTCCTTCTTTAGGCTTGCAAAAATGTAATTTTGGGAAGTAATAATCAAATGAGTAAACATAAGTCTTCGCATCATTATTCTGTTGCTGTTTCTTACTTTGAATATTTGATGGGGTTATATGATTAACGAAAAGTTGAATTGGATCATCAGCATGATAAGTAGTTGGGGCTACCCCTGGTAAGTAAAACCCTTGAGCTAGCTGGGAAATAAATACAACCAAAAATAATAACACATTAGAAACCATCTTATTATTATTATTTTTATTATTGTTGATTTATTGTTGATTTACTCTTTTATCTTCTTCTTCTATTGAGATTACTTAGATGTGTTTCTCTCCAAATTATATTTAGTACAACAAATAAATCAATTTTTTTTTTCGTCTCACTTTTTTTTAATTAGGAAAGAAACGAAAAAAAATATAAAAAAAAAATTTGAAATTTTTCGCTGTTGTTGTGTCCTTCGGTTTCTAATTCTCTCCTATAGGCAGGCTCAAAACCTTTTTCAAAAAAAATTATAGTCTCTATATAATACTGACTAAATGACTTTGTATAAGTATAATATAAGGACCATAGTTTTTTATTAATATTTTATAAATATATTTATTTTACTTAAACAAAAAAAAAAAAAAAAATGAGTTAGATAAATGATTAATAGATGATTAAAGAATTTTAATAAAAAATAACAATTATGGTTAATGAGTGTAATTCAAACTATTTTGACAACAGGTTGAGTCTACCTACTAGTTTACTTGGAGCCAGAAGTAGATGCTGTAGCTGATAATGATGATGATTCTTTTTTAACAGGTTCTTTTTCTGATTTAATTTTACCACTGGTAACCCAATATGGATCAATTAAATCATCTTTTCTTGGTTCTAATAAACGATAACTAGTTTTAATAGTACCTTCACTGACACCAGTACTCTTAGAGATTCTAGTTGGTGATAAATCAATATTGAATAGTATCCCAGCCATGTAAATCACCGCAGCAGTAACAGTGATTGGTGATCTACCACCAAGAACTCCGACTTCTTTAACTCTTCTAGCAATATGTTCAGCCGCATTCGTAACTTGAGCATTAACCCCTAATCTAGAACAGAATCTTCTAATCAAGTTTTCAGCAGAAGTTTGAGTAGCTTGGATACTACCATCAGTACCAGTACTTGGGGCCACGCCATTAAGATTAACATTACTCTTCTTTTCAGCAATTATACCTTTAATAACTTTATAAATCTTCCCAATATCTTTTTTAGGAACTTTAGTAACTGCCCAAATTTCTTTGAAAGTTCTTGCCACTCCCGCTTGTCTACAGCCGAAGAAAATGGCAGCAGCCATGATTGCATCTTGTGATTTACCCTTTAATTTCTTTTCATCATAAGATAATTTGTAAATTTCTTTCGAAGCATCTTGAACAATTTTAGGTAATGCTGAAGTTTCGCAAATTTGAGAAATTTTGGCAAATGCAGCCTTTAACTGGTTATCCTTCTTATCAACAAGTGATTTTGTTTGTGCACGATTTAATTCAATCGATGATTTTGAAAAACTCTTATCATAAGAAATCAAAGTTGATAATTGATCACCATCAAGTAACGGATTAGTGGCATCCCCCACACGACTTGGGTCTAATCCATTTTGATCATCATTAGAGAAAGTTCTCCATTCTGATCTGGTATCAATAATTCTATCACAAATGACTAATCCACATTCAGAGCATATAATATCTCCACTAGCATACGCTTCTATAAGTTGTGGTGGATATGTTTTACAATCTGGGCATGTCACAGTGATGTTCAAGTTCGGTCCTTCATATGGGTCATCCATAGCCGCAGACATTTTTTTTTTTTATTCTTCTTGAAATAAAAGATATAAATACTATTGTCTGTCACCCAAAAATATATATTTTTGTACCTATTTTCTTTCTTCGCTTGCCTTTGTATATATTATATAATTAAATAAATATAAGTTCTTGTAAATAATATAAGAATAGTTAATAAGCAAAAAGAGCAAAAAAAAGAGAAAGAAGAATTATTGAGATAACTGATTAAATGATGGATGGATAATCAATCAACCTGCTCTCACAAATAGATGAATATTTATAAAAAATTGCCATCATCTACTAACTGTTTTTTTTTTATGGATTTTCATTTCTTTTTTCTTTTTTTTTTTCCTGTTTTCTTTCTTGGTCACGTTCCTTCAATAAATGTATTACAAATCGTTAACTATATAGATATATTAAATATCAAGTACATAAATCCAAATGTAAATGGTAAGATTGAGTATATAATCTTGAAGGCATGTTTATAATATCAATATCATTGACTTCTATTTAATAATAAAACGTATATATACATATTTTTTAAAGATAGAGGAATACAATCACACCAACAATAACTTCAACCACACCAATTATTAAGAAATTCCATACACCAAAGAATAATAATTTAGGTGAAAACACTGTCCATATGAATAGATGATATCTTAAAACATAACAAGCAATCAGTAAGCATAATCCAAATATTGTGTAAAAAGTAAACATAATCAAATATCTATAATATAACATGTTAGCTTTGACATTATTGAAATCGAAATTTAGTTTTTCATTCTTTTTATAGTATTCTATCAAATCGTTATCAAATATCCAAGAAAGAGAATTAAATGACCAATAAATCGCTGGTGAGAAATTAGATATAAAAGTGAGGAATCCGACTAATAATAAATTATATTTTTTGGTTCCATTATAAGCATTAGCCAAATCAACCGTAGATAATGAATTTGTGAACCCAAATTGGAAAAATGATAATGATTGTAAAATTATTGTAAAAATCGTTGAATATATTGTTATTTTCAATTCATAATTTTCAAATGATATTGTTTCGTTACTTTCTAATTCATAATCGATGATATTATTAATCAATCTTAAAGTAATTTTTTTAATCACGAAAAAAACCAAATATAATCCACTGTTTTCAATCTTAGATTGCATGATTAATAATAAAGTGATTAAATTAGAAATATCATCAAAGAATTTATAGGATCCATCAATGTGTATAGTAGTAGTATTAATAATTTTCTTACGAAGTTTACTGGAACTTTTCCCCTTTATTTTATTTTTAATTTTAACACTAGTAGTATTTTCCTCGTCGGTTAATTTAACATATTCTGCTTGTCTAGTTTCGATAATATCGTTAAACCAAAGTTGTTTAACCCAAACCAAAACAATTCTGAAAATTAATAAAAATACCAAATATTTAAATGCAAGTTGTGCCAAATTTACTAATAATTCCTTCATATCATCATTCTCAGAGCTAAAATATTCTTCAATTTTAGCAACTGCTTGTAAATATAATTTATTGAAATTAGCACCTCCAGTATTTGCATATTCAAAGGTAATCTTAAAAGAACAAATGATCAATGAAAGTGTAAATGGTAAAACAAAGGCTACCCCAGCATGCATTAAATTAAAACCACCTGAAGACAATGCATGAGAATATAATGATATTGTTATCAAAAAAATTGAAATCGCTAAATTTTGATGTTTGGTTGATGATAAATAATATGAAATTTTAAGAGCATCGAATTCTTCCATGAAATTATATTTCTGACCTGAATTACTCCAAAATCTAATGATTCTAAGGCAAGTAATTTCCAACAACAGAGCAATTAATATCGTTGATAATCCTTGTTTGAAATAATAATGTGTTAGTATTACTGCTGAGATAATAACGAAAATTAAAGAGAAAAACCACCAAAGTTGATGTTCTTCTTCAACAAGTGATGATCCAAAAGTTGATATACTCATTAATATTGTGAATACATAAAACCCACCACCAGTTGCTGAAATTGAAAGATCATAAAAGTTTTTCAATAATATTGTTGATAATATTATTGTAACAATTGACACTAAAATAATCCCTGTTAATAATTCTTCAACATTATAATTAGTAGATGAATTTTGTAAAAATTCTTGAGTGTCCAAAAGGAATTTATAAAAGGATTCAATAGTTTCATTTAAATCCTCGTTTAAAATTGCAATCTTATGATTTATATAAGCATCTTCAAACTTCAATACACTTAATTGCCATAATGAATTAAGTCTATCATAATCAGTATCATCATTGAATTTGAATGTTTCCTTATCGAAAACTGTAGAGAACTTTTTACCAAATTTATTTTCAATTAATTCTTGGAATTGATATGCATTAGCTAATAATTTATACATTGTCACTTTAGGATCTTCTGGATTAATGAATTTTTTAATAGTAACCCCCAAATTATTTTTAGGGATTGGCATATTGAAAAAGCCACAAATAGTTGGAATCAAATCAATTTGATTAATGTATTGTAAAAATTTAAACTCGTTATTAATTGCAATAGGGATTTTTTCATCATTAGTAATGGTTTTCAATTCTTTAAATTTGGGTGATGCAAATATAAGTGCTGATGAAGTTTCACTAACTGATGATCCACCATGGTTTCCAATTTCATTCATCCCATGGTCTCCAAGAACCATCAATAAGGTATTTTGATTCTCCTCTTGATATTTTTTGATGATATAGTCAGAATATATCTTAGCAATAATTGAGTCAAGTTCTTTTTGCTTATCAGGCATATAAACCGAATTAGGTCCATTTTTATGGCCAATATGGTCTAACCCTAAATAATGAAGAATAAGACCGTCCCATTTGGAATCGTTAGCAAGTTGTCCATCAATATGACGAGTTACATTATTATCAACTTCAGTGAAATCAGATACAAAGAAACTAGAAGTTCCCTCAAATTCATTGAAAAATCCAGGGAAAAGTTTCAACCAAGTATCATCACCAAAAAAATTTATTCCCTTTGACCCTGCTTTTAATTTAAACTGTTTAAGCCACGAGTCTTGATTCACTAAATTGGATGAAGATGAGTTGTCATTTTCATTGATATTAAGGATAGCATCAAGAAAATTTGAAATTGAGCCCGTTGAGATCCCTTTTAATCTTGGTAATGTCACAGTTGGAGGGTTCGAAAAGCCGGTGAACCCAATTGCTTCATGTGAATTTAAAAGTGAATGTAAATTGGTCATTGAAGAGTTTACTGAGAATACAAAATCTGATCTTAAAGCATCAATCACTATAAATATAAATTTATCAAATTTTAAATCTGGGTTTTCACCATTATTTGTTTGTCTCCCTAATTCTGCTAATATTGGAGATTTTTCATTGAGCACCTCAAATGAATTTATTCCTGCTAGTAATACTTTCTGTGGGAAGAATCCTTTGGCAAATAATAAAACCCCTACATATTGCATCACCGTTAAAGTTAATAGTATCACCCATTTAATCGATAACTTCATCATGCACTTGTATATATAGTATATTACTTCTTTCTTTCTTATTTAATTAGCATACGAAACAACGTTTTTATTCCAAATTTTTGAAATTCAACAATAAAATTTATTCTTTTTTCTTCAAATATGTTTTTTTCCTCTTTCTACAATACTATGAACATGCATACTCATGCATAAATAAGATGTATCACACATATGTATATTGCATTACTATATATTAACATTTTCTTTTTTTTTTTTTTTGTTTTGCTAATTAATTAAAAAGCAATAAACTATTGTAACAATGGATCTCTGAAATGAGGCTGGTTATTAATGAATTTAGCAGCTCTTTTATCAAGTCTTTTCTTATCTTTAACTTCTTTTTCCCAAGTTTTCTTTTGTGTAGCTAATTCTTTCTTATCAGCAAGGGATAATAAATGTCTAGTCTCAGCAGCAATAACAGTACCTTGACCTTCAGTCAAAACTCTTTCAGGTTTTAAATCTTGTTTGAAATATCTAGCTAATGATCTGTGACCCACTTTCAATCCAGTAGGTAAATAAAGCTCGACCCCATCATTATAAAGATATTCTTCTTCGTAGCCTTCTTCTTCGTCAGATACATCTTCATCTTCTTCGTCAGATACATCTTCCCATTCATCAACATCATCACCTTGGACAGCAGTAATAGCGTCACCTTCACTGACGATCTTTGTAGTTTTCTTTTTATAAGTAGAAGAAAAATTATAAAATTCAGAAATTTCTAATTTTTCATCACTAGTTTCATATGGAATCATACAATGACGTTTAGCAAGCATATGAGCTCTAACCGCTTCAAGATTACGACCTTGAAAATTACACACAAGACAAACATTACCAAGGCCGATTTTCTCACCAAGATATTCTAATAAGCCATCACGATTAATAAGGTATTTTTGTTCAGGAATATAAAGGCCATGGTTTTTAAACATATGATTCACATTATAATCAATATTAGCAAACAGTTTTTTACAAAACAAACAAGAAGTTAAAGGTATTTTAACTTGATTTTGAATTTTCTTTTTGAATATTTGTTCTTCTTCTTCTTTTTCTTCTTCTTTAGCTTCACCAATGTTTTCTTTAGCTTCTGCTTTTGCTTCTGCTTTTCTTTGTTCAAAGACTATTTCAGTAATGTCTTTATTCTGAATCTTTGTTATGTCTTCATGTTTATTAAGTGCCTCATTTTGTCTTTTTATCATTTCTTCTCTAGCCTTTTGTAAAAGCTCAAACTTTTTCTTTGCAATTTCTTCCTTTTTCTGTTTTCTCAATTCTTTCTTAGATAATTCTGTATCATCATTACTTTCATTAATATTGCTACCCACTGAAAGTTTACTGACTTTCTCTGTAAATGTGTCCATGTCTATTGGTGGTAATTGCGCCACTCTTCTCTTCAAATTATATCTATGCCATTCGGATTTCATATGAGTTCTTTGATCATCCCCATTTGAGAACCCTAATCCACATGTATTACAAGTATACTGAGCCATTTTTCTTAATCTATTTATAATTGATGTTATCAGTAATTATTTTCTAGTGTTGTAAGTAAGGATTATTATTAATCAGAAGAAAAATTTTTTTTTTATTTAAAGAAAAAATTTTTTTTCTTCCTCATCGATGGGGTGTTAAGGGGGTGAATGCAATAGATATATATATATATATATATTTGTAAAGGAGAAGATTCCTTACGAGATAAATAATAATAATAACAATAATAATAAAAGTAACAACAACAACAACAACAACAACAATAATAATAATAATAATAATAATAATAAGCACGTTTAAGATGAAATAGACGGTTTAGGGAAGGGGTCTTTTCTAGATAAAACAACCACACCATTAGTATGAGATATATATCCTTTCATCAATCCAGAATAAATCAAATTAGCCAATACAGCTTCAGTACGATTATCGCTGTATTTATTAGAAGAACCAGAAGAAACGTTTAAAGCAGCTGTGAAGAACTTAATTGGGAATTGATAACTATTTTCAACTAATGGGGAAAGGGTTTTAAAAGCTTTATTTAAAACTCTAGCTAATAGATTAATTCTAACTTTTTGAAATGCCAAATATAAGTTTTTTTTTAAAATGAATGGTTCAATCTTGGATAATTCATAATCAAATTTTCGTAAATCATTGTATTTGATACACATGAATAACCTACCGTAAAGTCTATGCACTTTAGGGAATCTTTTTCGATCAATGTGTCTCCAATTAGGAAGATACCCATTGATCAAGAAATTTATTGGAATTAAAAGCAATAATATAGATTCCTGCTGTCTAATCAGTTTCTTGTTTGAGAATATTAATGCTGTGGTCAATGATCCGTAAGCTCTAGCGTAATCACCATCATTAGCATAAAGACATCCTGAGAAATATAAATAAGTGACTCCGCTAGAACGAGGCACTGAATCAATTGAAGGTAACTCAGGAGCTCCAGTGCTACCATTATTAATTGCAGCCGTTGTTAATTGCTGTTTGGATATTAAAGCCTTTTGCATGGATTTTGCTAAATCATATTTGTTCAAATGGAAATAAATATTAAATAAAACTCCAATAAAGAAATATATCGCACGGTTTTTATTTAATGATTTTACTAATTCTCGATCGTTCAAACATATCGTGAAAGACTTATTAATTGTTCTAGATGCTTGTTCAATGAACTTCTCTTTCTCAGTACCATTATGAATATCATTCTCTAAATTGCCATATGTAGATGATTTAGCTCTTTTTACTTCAAGGTCTGCATGAAAAGCTAAGAATTTCAAATCCTTGACAATTTGTTGAACTACGGGGACCATCCATTTACTTTCTTGTTCTAAAATTCTGTTGGCAGCTTTCAACATATTGTTACCATCGAAGAAAGCTTGTATCTTATCAGCCTTTTTAATAGATATTAAAAGTTTGAAATATTCAAATATCACATCCTTCCATTTATCATCGTTTTTCTTTGATAATTGTGATAGTACTTGTCTAGATGGATGAATCACTTGAGTGTTGGTTAACCCTTTAGTTAATTTACGATTTAAAATTGTTAATAATCCTGATAATTGATATCCTTCTTTCGTATGGATAAAATATATTATCTCCTTAACATAATCGTCAACAATTCCTTGTCCGGGGTCCATATCTATCTATATATTTTTATTTATTGATTTATTTATACTTACTTGATTAATTGATGATTATATATTAAGAAATTGAAAACTTTTGTATTTTGTTTTTTCTTTTTCTTTTTCTTTTCCAACAGGTATATTTTTGGAAATTTTTCACCAAGGTTCATAATCTCAAAGAAATTTATAATAAGAATTCTCACTACAAAAGGAAATATTAAAATAAAAAATATTATGAGTATATTAGACGAATAAGAATGGGTAATAAAAGATATTTTTCTAAAATTAAATAAATAGTAGAAACGGATATTAAAAAAAAGAGTAAAAATTAAAAAATAGGTTAAAATTATCATAAAGAAGTTTTTACAATAACGTTTCACATAGTTTAACCAGATTTTTCGTGTTGGGTAGAGACTCTTCTCATAGCAACAACGAAATCTTCTAATGATCTTTGTGGAGGTTGTTCTTTTAATGGTTTACCGTTCATAAATCTATCAAATGATTCGGATTCACTCATCAAAACATAAGCACCACCAAGGACACAGAAGACACCAAAGGACCAAATCCAAACTCTGACAACAGAGACAATATCAGTCCAGTTTTGAGACCACCAACCGAATAAGGTGAAACAGGTAGCAACAATATCAACAATTAAAACAGCACCAGATAATTGCCATGATGGTATAGATGACCAGAAAGGACCTTCAGCTCTAGTGATGAAAATTAACCAATTTTCAGTAAGAGAAATTTGTAAGAAAAGGACACCATCAATAGAACCGAAATTTTGGATAATACCACCCTTCTTAACAAACATAGTAGTCAAAGTGATCCATGTACCAACAGCTAAAATTATACCCATGATAATAGACATACCCCATAATCTTGGTAAGTTCCATTTGACTGGTTTCTTAGAGTAAGGAGCATTATCATAAGCAATGGCTAAAGTGGCAACATCAGCGAAAATGGCAATGAAAACAATTAAATTAATATCAAGAGATCTGTTTAAGATGGCAATCCATAAACCAAGGAATAATTCCAAGTGTAAGGACAAAGCAATACGGTAAACAACATAAGCGTACATTCTGTGGAAAATTTGTCTAGAAGTCTTTAAAGCATCAATAATAGCAGACAAACCTGGGGCTAAGAAAACAATATCAGCAGCAGATCTGGCAGCATCAGAAGCACCTTCAACGGCAATACCAGTATCAGCTTTTTTCAAAGAAGGAGCATCATTAACACCATCACCAGTCATAGCAACCAAGTAACCTCTGTTTTGTAAAATTTCAACGGCATTATACTTGTGTTGTGGGAAAACTTCAGCAAAACCATCAGCATTTTCAACAAAATCAGCAATTTCAGAACCTGGCATGTCACCACCACCAGATAAACCTAATCTTTCAGCGTTATAAATGTTAGTACCTAAACCTAATTGACGACAAGTTTCCTTGGCAATACCAACAGCATCACCAGTTAACATCTTAACACTTAAACCAAGGGATCTAGCTTCATTAACAGTTTGGGCGGTATCATCTCTTGGAGGATCTAAACAAGGCATAATACCCAAGATTTCCCAGTGACCTTCACCTCTCTTTCTAGCAACACCAAGAGATCTGAAACCTCTTGAAGCAAATTCAGCAACTTTGTTTTCATAAGCTTCGTGGATATCTTCAGGGATTGGATGGTCTTCTTCAACGGTCTTTAAAACGAATAATGGAGCACCTTTGACACAAATGATTTTTTCACCTTCTGGGGATTCAACTAAGGCAACGACTTTCTTGGAGACAGGATCGAATGGATGGAATTCAAGAACTTTGTATTGAATCAAAGCTTCTTTAGCACGTGGGTAGTTGATTAAAGATTTCAAGAAAGCCTTATCAATAGCATCAAGAGCCTTCTTCTTTCTAGAAGCGGCAAGACAAGCGGTCAACATTAATTCGTCAGCAGTAACACCAGAAACAGTATATGGTTCATAAAGAGACAATTTGTTCTTGGTTAAAGTACCGGTTTTATCAGAACACAAGATTTCGACACCAGCTAAAGATTCAATAGCAGATAATTTTTGAACAATAGCCTTCTTCTTAGCCAAGTAAGCAGCACCAACAGCCATAGTGGTGGTAACAACAGCAGGTAAACCAACTGGGACACCGACAATGGTAATAGCTAAAGTGTATCTAAGGATTCTGACAATCTTAGCAGTTCTGTAGAAACAAGCAGTCCAAATAAGTAAAAGAGTAACAATAACACAAACAAGTAACGCAGTACCAATACCGTTCAAAACTTCAGTGAAGTGACCAGTACCAGATGAAGCCTTGTTAACTAAAGCAGCGGCTCTACCAACAAAAGTGTTATCACCAGTAGCAGTAACAACCATAAATGCTTCACCTCTCTTAACAGTAGAGGAAGAAAACATATCGTCACCGTGATGTTTGTCAACAGCTAAAGATTCACCAGTAATAGCAGATTGATCAACTTGTAAGAAACAATCTTCAGAAACTAATCTACCATCAGCTGGAACAACAGTACCTTCTTCCAATTGAAGAATATCACCAGGGACAACTTCATTAGAAGGAACTTCAACAAGGGAGGAGTTTCTGATAACAAAAGCAGAGTTAGCTAAAGTTTTCTTTAATTCTTCAACAATAGAACCAGCTTGGAATTCTTGAATGAAACCAACAGCAGCATTTAATAAAAGTAAACCACAAATAACACCGAAATCAACCCAATCTTCTAAACCAGCGGCTAAAATAGCAGCAGCTTCCATAACAAATTGAATTGGACCAATAAAGAAAAATAAGAATTTAACAAATAAGTTTTCTTTTTCTTCAGCCATTTGATTTAAACCATACTTCTTACGTCTCTTTCTGACTTCATCATCAGAAAGACCAGCTTGAGGGTCAGTTTGTAATAATTCTTCTGGAACTGGTCTAGCAGAAGTACCATGGTGGTCTTCTTCTTCTTCTTCATTATCATCACCGTGATTAGATTGTAAATCGTTAATCAATTGATCAATGTCTTCTTCTTCTTCTTCAACTGGAGCGTTAGCAGCTTCTTTAGTTGGTTGAGTGGCCGCATCAGCAGCGTCTATTTTTTTTTCTTCAGACATTTTTTCCGTTTCTTTTATCCCTTATTTTTTTTTTTATTAATCTAAAATAATGAAATATATATAATAAAATATATAAGGATGAAAGTTAACTAGATAAGTAACGCAATATAAAAGTCCGTAACAAATAAAAGAAATGTAACAAAAAAGAAAAAGAAAAATAGAATAAATAATAAAAGTTCAAAAAGAAAAAAAGAAGATTAGAAAAAATTTAGGGAATTGTCGATATTTAAATAAAAAAAATATTACGAATTGTAATGTTTATCGAAAAAAAATTTTTTTTTTGTTTTATTTTATTTTGTCCTTTTTCCTTTTATCGACGAAGATAAAGAAAATTCTCAAAAAAGACAATAAATAAAAAATGTAATGGAAAATGGAAAAACATACAGTAGAAAAGTAGGGAAAATTATCAACCAAAAGAAAAAACAAAATTAAAAATAAACAAAATATATAACAAAAAAAGAATAAATGAAAACAAATAAAGAAAAAAACTACAAAAGAAGGAAGATATTACTAGATACGGAATTTCGGATTTTAAAATTTGAACCAATAGGAAACGAATAAACGTGGAAGTGTTTTTAGTTTAGTGCGTGTTTATGCATGGATTTAACATATATTTAACTGTAAACACCTGCGGCTGTTGCATGGTAAGAAATAGAAAAAGAATAAAAAAATTTTGTTTTTTTTTTGCGCAAATTTTTTTTTTTTGTATTGAAATGTTCCAAACTTGGGCGCTTAAAAAAGGAAAAATTATCTTTTCACTACTATATATATATATATATGTGTATATAATATATAATAGTATTTATTTATTGCTATGATGCTATTAGAACCCTAATATTTCAATTCCGTTAGGAATCAGAAAATTTATACATGTAAAGATAAAATAATTATTTACTTATATTTATTATTTATTACGATATGTTAATTATTTTTTAATAATTAATAATTGACAATTAATAATTAATATTTATTATTGCTGTATTTTTCAATTGATAAGAAATTGTGGTTGGCTTTTTCAAAGAAAATAAAATAAAAGAAATAAATAAAAAAAAAAAGAAATTTTGCTTGTTCCTATAGAAATTCAAGAAAATTAATAAAAATGACGACCAGTAGATAAGATTTTCCTTCGAAAATTATGAAATTGAAATTGGTAGTGAGCAGTTCTCCCTCCCTCGTTCCCTTTCTCGTTCAAAAGCTGAAAGCAATAAAATTTACAATCTAAAATAGAGAAAACTTTAATCTTGCTGGGGGTAAAAATACATCCCACTTAAAACTTTCTGAAAGTATGTGTTTTTCCAGGTCATGTGACACATTGTATGCTGTTGAAATACTTTTCCTTTCTTTTTAGTAGTATAGAGATGGTTGTTGGTAAAGCAAAAAAGAAAATGAAAATGAAAACAAAAAAATAGGAGAGAACTTTTTATTCAGCATCACCTAATTAGGTAATTTCCTAAATTGTAAAAGTTTTCTTCTGTTTTTGTTAAGCTTTTTCTCTATATTTGGAATATTTTTAGATAATTTCATATATTATATTATTAAGCCAGGTGATACAATAATCTCTATACAGTTAACTGTAAATAAAATAGAATTGATGAATATTAAATAATATTGTTTCTCCATCTGCTCTTGCCAACCTTCTCCTAAAAACTAATTATTTTATCGTCTTCCATTTTTCGTTAAAATGACAATAATAATTATTTGAGGTTATCTACCCGCCACCATAATTATTATCAGAGATATTATAAAAGTAACAATTCTTTGTTGTACTGCTGTAGCAGACTATCCGATTTTAGTAATTATTTCTATTTCCTTCACAGATATATATACGCTATAGTAGTTAGTTGTACTTCCGACACCAGTTTCCAAATTAATGGACAAAAAATCAATCTGGAAATGGAAAAATTTTGAGTTATTTTTTTTTTTTCTTCGTTTATTGTTGTTGTTTCCTTCTTCTACAATATCATTATTAGTTATTAATAATTCAATTTCTTTTTCCTCCTTTTTCCATTTTCCTTCATACTATTTTCTTTTAAAATTATTTATTGGTAAAACTTTTTTGAACTATTACATACAATAAGCTATTAATAATCAATTATTACATTATAATAGTATTCCCCGAGAATACTTTGTTCCGGAGTTACTATTATATATATATTGTAATTTCCCCCAATTATTACGATGATGTAATAAAAAAAATTTTTTTTTTTTCTTTTCTTTTCTCTTTCTTTTTCCTCTTTCTTTTCCTCTTTCTTTTTCTCTTTCTCTTTTCCTTTCATAATACCATATTTGTTTAGTTACTGTAATTGTATACCCTATATAAGAAGCTTTCAGAGTTATATTTATTTATTTATTCATTTTATTTTTTTAGGATACTCTTCGCGTGAAGATTCTCATAATAATGGTGGTTTAGACCCACTCTTTTTAGTCTCTTCTTACTTTTATTATTACTAACCGCACTTTCCTTTTTAATAACTAAACAAGTTTTTGAATTCTCATTTTCTTTGATCGATCAACAAGGAACACTCTCGGCAACTATAAAAAAAAAGGAAACAAAATCCCATAATAATATATATCAACCTACTATAGTGATAGCACAAATTGAAAATGTGATTCATAGTGATTGAGTGGGTAACAATAAATAACATTCAATAATTGTAACAAGTATACTATCTATGTAATATGTATTAATTAAATGGGTGCATATTGATAAATTATTTCTCGGACGATTTTTTTTTCTTCGCTTCGAAGTTCTTTCGGTAATAGGAAGGGTAAAAAATTTTTATATTATGTACTGTAATTCCTAAATGCACTATTTTCAAATTTCACTTTTTTTTCTTGCAATTTCTCTGCATGTTGAAAAAATAGCAGTAAAAACCAGGTACCGATAGATAGCTTAAAGTTAGTATTATATATACAATAGAATTTCATATTTACAACGCAATGTCATATTGATAGTTGCAGTCATCTAGTAGTTATCTATTAAATTATTAACATTATAATTTTAGGAAATTGTGTCTTTTTTTTGTGTTTTTTTTGTTTTTTTTTTGTTTTTTTTTTATCTTTTCAATTCTTATGATAAAATGAAACTATTTCATGATTACAATTATATATATCACTATTATCAACAACCAGAAAAAAAATACAAAAAAATACAAAAAAATACAAAAAAATACAAAAAAATACAAAAAAATACAAAAAAATACAAAAAAATACAAAGAAAATTAAATTCAATAAAAGAATATCAATTAGTATTAAAAAATATCAATCATTATTAAAATATGGTGACTCAGTCGTCAAAGTATTATTGTTGCTAGTATTTAGGCAAAAAAAGAAAGAAAAATTCCGAATTATGGGGTAAAAATATAGAATAGAAAGACACTCCCTCCATATTTGCTTTGCTTATCAAAAAGAACAAGAGAGAAAAAAGTACAAATTGCAATTTGATTAGTATTCTGCTTGACTTACCATAATCCAGGTATAAACATACAAGAATCTGCGGAAGGGAGGAGGGGGAAGGGCAGCAGCAGTGCTAGTGCTAGTACAATTTATATATGGCACAAAAGGGATATCCATAATTCTATTAATAATTATTTAAGATGCCATATATATAAACGAAATATCTAAGTAGAAAAAGAGGCACAGGCTTAAACTTCTTTCATTAAAATAGAAAAAAAAAATATGTCAAAAAATTGGAAACTGCCGTGAAACCATCAACCAGTGGTATAAAAAAATAATAATATAACTAAAAAAAAAAGAGTGAGTAATGAATGCCCTCTAATTCCAAAGTATCCGTTTACTAAAAGTAAAAGGTCTTGAGCAAACAAGGAAACAAAGGCTAATAGCAAATTATCAATAATATATATTATATCATTTGATGTCCATGATATTATTATATCATAGATGATTCAAAAAACAGTCGGAGCGAGAATGGAGAGAGAGAAAATATTTTTTTCTTTTTTTTTCCCTCTTCCATCCATTCCATTTACATTTCCGCGCTTGTTAAATGTAGATAGACCGATTGCACTTTTTTGCTTTATTTGATTTTATTATCCTCGTTCTTGTTCTCAAATTATTCCTTGTTCCTAGATATTACTAATATTATTACTATTATGTATGTGTATCTTTTTCTCTTTTCCCTTAAATATATTAATAAACTACCTAGATTATTATAAAATACTTTGATATAATCATCAAGGGGAACCAGGATGGAGAAAGAACTTTTAAGCTTCACTATATATGATTGAGAAAATTAAAATCACTCCCCATATTCTAGTAATTTTCGGCTCGCGGCAGTTCAGAGAAAAAAAATAATAAAAACCTTAATTTTATAATTGAGGTCAAAATTACTTTTTTTTCTTTTTATACCAAATTTATATAAATAAACAAGAATAACCAATATTTCTAATTTTTAATTTCGTTTTGAATTTATAACTTATATGATCTTATATTTCTTAATAATAAACAATACTACTACTATTATTATTATTATTATAACACTCTACAAGCGCCCACAATAATGTCTTCTATGTCTATCGCCCAAGCCTATTTATTGGCTAACAAAGCTCAACATAAATTACAAAGAGAAGCTTCTAAACAAGATTTAGATTTAAGAGTATTATTATGCCATGCTCATTTACTTGATAACGTCATTGATAAAATAACCCAAATAAAGACTAATACTATTAATAATAACAGCAATAACAACAATAACAACATATCTACAATTTCTTGTGATAACTCTACTATAAGTTGTAGAGAATACTATTCTGATGATGAAGATGATTTATATAATTCTGATGAAGAAAGTGAAGAAGAAGAAATTCAATCTCCAGAATTATTTAACGATGGATACGACGATTACTTTATTGAATACAATGAAAATGGTAACAAGAAAAACAACAACAACGGAATTGACAATAAAGGAATTATATTTAATGTCTCCGAAATTGATGATGAAGATTTTGAAGAAGATCAAGGTGATTTATTTGATAATCATAACACTGGTAACACTAATAGCCATAGTTCAAGCAGTGGTAGCAGTGATGACAATAGTGATTTTTCTAATGATGAAGAATCATTTGACGAAGATGACTATGAAGAACATGCTGAACTTCTTAATTTAGTTTTAACTAAAGATAATTCTAGTTTACATTCTGGTGCTGGCGCTAATGATGATGATAGTGAAGAAGAAGAACAAGAGGAAGAAGAAGTTGACATAACTGATTTATACTCTTCTTCTTCTAGCGCCAACAACAACTACACTTATTCAATAAACTTGAGAGCTGCTAATAATAATAATTCTACGACACCAAAAAACAACAATAATGCCAATGTTCCAAAGCAATTTTTCAATCAAACTAAAAAGGCTCCAGTGAATTACAAAGCCTACAATCAAGAGATTACAATTAATTAATATTTTTCTGTTCTTTTACATTTCGATATATTGCATTTGCATTTTCATTCAATTAGGATATCAAAAAATGGATTTCCATTTTTCTTTCACTATCTATCTTTTTTCTTTGAATCTCTTTTTTATTATTTTCTATTTTGTATTATAAATATTTTGTACCATTATTTTTTTAAATTTATATTTTCTTATTTTATCTTGGATTAAAAATTTTTTATTGTAAGATCTCTCTATCCACAAAAATATATCAAAACGAAAAATTTTTTTTTTTGATACTTTATTTTTTCCTTTCGGATATATATCATAAAATTTCTACGATATCGGAATGTCGGCACTTGAAGATTTTCCCCTTGAGTAATTTAATTTCTCTCATTGAAAAACTAGGATGGTAGCATGGTGCCAATAGAAAATTTTTTTTTCTTTCTCTTTGGGAATATGATCGTAATATATTATTTATAAGAAAAGATCTTAATTATTATATACAGCTAGAAAAAAAAAAATTCATAATCCAGAGTCAAAAAACAAAAGTAGTAAAGGTTGGACTCCTTAATATCCTTCAAAGAACAACTCCATCTATCATTATCTCTCATTTAGATGATTTTTCTATATTGAGTCAAAAAAAAATCTCTCATGATGATGAATTTTTTATTTTATTTTATTTTATTTATTTATTATAATATTTTAGATATGCTAGAATCGTTTGATTAGTTCTTCATAAATCCCCCAAGCGATACCAGCACTCAAAGTTTTTCTAACTAATCTCAAAGACAATCCACTAAAGAGTTTACTAATAGGTTCATTAATCATCATTACTTTCAAAGTAACATAAAAATTCTTATATTTCTTAGGGTTCAATTGAATTCTTGTCTTGATAGTATCGAATGGTGCTGTAATCGTAGTAGCCATTGACGCAGCTAACATAGCAGACATCCCGTTAATTAAAAAACTATTATTACTACTACTACCATTGTCAATCAAATCCTTGAAATTTTCATAGAGTAATACATAAATCCCTGAATATGGCGCATCTCGGATCACTGTTGATCCACTACCCAAGAAAAAATTTCTAAACCCTGGATTCACTGGATCTCGATATATTTTCACTATGGCTTCATTCAATGAATTATACTTATACATCAATGATTCATATCTTGTCTTGATCACAGTAATCGGCATCACTATTAATCCTACCATCCCACGCATTACTCCTCCTAATATTAAATTTTCATACAGTGAAAGTTTAGGCAATACACTACTCCTACCGCCATTGGCAGCCGCTTGAGTTTTATGAAATTTGGCTAAATAGTTTCGTGAGATACTTAAACTTGTCAAGTATAAAGAACTTCCTACTGATGTTCTAATCACTGATGGTAAAGTCCCCGACCAAAGTTTGAAAATACTGCTTTCATTCTTGATTATTGAAAATACATTATTTTTTAATTTACCACCCGGTGATTGTAATCTTGTCTTTAATAAATCTAACGGTTGTAATATCGTTGCCGATATCATCCCACCACAAAATCCGGCAACTAAATGTGATGTTGGTTTATCACCACCACTGCTCATAATGCCAAAAGGGAAGGGGAAAAAAAGAAAAGAAATGGTTTATTGTATATATTGCTGTTCAATGGATGGATGCTATTAACTTATATATATCCATAAAAAAATTTTCATTTTGAATTCTATTTTTTTCCTCTTCTCTCCAGGAACTTTTTTTGAAGTACCTATAATATGTTAACCACACTACATACATACATATATATATTTTTGGTATATATGACGAAATTTATTCACTCAAAATTGATGATATATAATTAATTAAAAAATTAAAAATTAAAAAAAGAAGATATTCACAAAGATATTATTATTACACAGTTTTAGTATATAAGATAATCATTTGGTTCCAGTAGCAGCTGGAGTTGGAGCCGAAGTAGTAGCAGCAGCCTTAGATTTCTTTAATTCAGCTAATCTTTTAGCTTCTTCATGGATTTGCTTAGTATCAGTGACAAGATTAGTGTAGAAAGAATTGATCTTAGCACCGGTTGGAGTAGCAGCAGCTTTTTCAAAATAAGAGCTTAATGGACGAGCTCTTTTAGAAACTTCATTATCAACAACAACCTTTTTATCTTGTAAATGGTATTTACTGTCTAATGATCCTAAAAAGCTTTTAAATTTATCAGAGTAACCATGTTTCTTATCAATAGAGATGGCTTTGTTAAGAGCTTGGTCACCTAAAACGTAACCTTGAGATAAATATTCAGCAATAATAGTACTCTTTGGTTTATGTTCTTGTTCAATATCAGCAGCAGGAGCAGCAGCAGGAGCAGCAGCAGGAGCAGCAGCAGCATCATGATGTGGAACTGATTCAACAGTAGCTTTAGCTTCAGTGTTAGTAATTGGGACACTGGCAGCAGCAGCAGCAGCACTAGTATCTGGAGCAATTGAAGAAACAACAACATTAGCAGCAGCAGGAGTTGGGGCAGCAGCAGTAGAACCAGCTTGAGTGATAGTGATTGGAGAGCCATCTAATTCAGCACCAGTTAATAATAAAGCAGAAGAAACAGCATTTGAATCAACAAATTTAACAGCGTATTCAACCTTATCACCGTCTTCTTTAGAAACTTCAATGCTGTCAACTTTACCACTGAAAGAAAAGAATTCCTTGACTTTTTCAAGGGAAACGGTTTTTGGAACACCGGAAGCAAAAACTGTAGTGGATGACATTATGATAAATATATATTATAAACAACAATTATTAAAAAAAAAGAAAAATATTAAACTAATAATAATATTAATTGAATTGAATTGAATTGTAGAGAACAAAAAAAAAGAAAATACAAAAAGAAAAGAAATTTATTGCAGAAAAATATTTAAAAAAAATATGGAATTTAGGGGGAATATATACATATATTTTTGATCCATTAAATAATATAGGTGATAATAAAAAATTGCTGTAATAAAATTGCTGTAATTACAATTACTACGCTCCCGTATATAGCATAACGCATGGGATTGAACAATTTATACTAACTTGTTTAATTTAGTGTGTGTCATCAATTTTGCAGTGTGGTAGCTCCGCCCTATGAATGAAAATTTCCTTGTTACTTTTTCTTTCTTTTCAAATTTGTGACGGCCGATCAAAATTTCTGTGGGCGGGCGATTTCATTTAGACAAGATAAACAAGCTTGCCAAAAGCCCCGTCGAATAAATGAAAATAATACGAAGATCATGTGATCTGATATCCAAAAACTTCAATATATTAAATAAATAGTCTTACAGAATATTTTAAAAAAGCGAATGCTATGTTATTGTAATATATTTATTATAGCTAGTCATATATAGTAGTAATCAGTTTAGTGGTAAACACTATTTATTTTCCGCATGAACATCCTTCACATTTGTCGTTATCTGATTCACAGGATTCTGGTTCGTTATAGCTAATGTATTGCATCTTTGAATTATAGGTTATAGATAGAGATATAGAAATGAAACAAATAAAATAATAATTTAGTTGATATATTTTATTATTTAGGGAATATATTTGGGAAATCAAAAATAATTTTTTTTTAAAACAGGATTTTCTTTATTATTTATATTAGAATATTTTCTTTTTTTTTTGTTTTCAGTTAGTCGGGGGTTGATGTTTTTCCAACCTATGAGGAGGTTAGAATTTGTAATTCTTGTTTTTTTACTTTAAAAAATAAGACTTTATTACCAGAGTCAAAAGCTCTTGATCGATCAATAACAATAACATAATCATAGTTAATTGTTATTTATCAGATAGATCGCAATATTTTTGACTTCTTTATTTAAACAAGGCTAACCAAGACCACATCTACTATTTTAGCCGCTCCATAGGTAATTGAGGAGATGTATTCTACGATTAACTACAAACCCTTATTGTCATAAAGTACCTACGTCGAGCATTTAATTTATCAAGAAGGAGGACTTGACCATAAAATAAGAGTAAAATAAATGCGTCCAGATGAGTGAAAATCAATATTATATTATTTATTGCTAAAAGACAAACTAGATAACACACTGGAAATATTACTATTGTTATTATAAATTAAATTTCCATCTGTCAAACTAGATGAAAAAGAAAAATCTTGTGTTGAGGATCTGTGATGGATGTGCTACATAAAATACGTACCAACAAGATTTTTCTTTTTCTTTTTTTTTGTTGAACCCATAATACAAAAAAATAATTATCACGTGGATTCCAACACCACCCCCTATATATTTACCGGAGATTGATGAAAAAAAAGAAAGTTTTTCTTAAAAAAGCTCATGATGAATTTTTCATTTTTTTCATCATCATTATGATATTTCGAGCTGTAGTAGTGTAAATTTTTTGTAGGGGAAAAGATTTATCCAACATATTGAAACCAAAAAAGAAAAGCAAAAAAAAAAAAACTTTTTTTTGTTGATTTAGAAAATAAATAGAAAATGAAATAAAATAAAAAATTTAATGATCATCAACTCAATATATAATTTCTCTCTAATCTTATTTCAAAAAAGATATCTTCATATCTTCATTAATTGTCGTTGGTTTAGGGCATCCAACAAGCAAAAAAATAAAATATAAATAGATCGATCACTAGTATTTTACAAATAAGGGAAGACCGTTTCTAAACTTATATGATTTTTTAGATTCAACATTAAAAAAAAGAAAAAAAAAAAGAAAAAAATTAAAAATTAAAAGTATATATCAATTGAATCATTCGTTTTCTTTATTTTGCCTTTATGTGCCGTTATTATTTAATATATCTATTTGATATCTAAACATTCATTTTTGTTATTTAATCTATCTCATCTCTTGTCATATTTTATTTATTTTATTTTACTGCAAGACTTTTTTCTTTCTTTCTCGTTAATATTTTCTTTTTTCAACTCATTTTTTTATTTTCATCAGTTTTTTTTTCTGTTTGTTTTTGTTTTTTTTTCTTTAATTGCCATCATTTTTTTTTCTTTCTATTTCTCATCTTCTTTTTTGTGGTTTGCTATATTATTGATGGTTGCTAATTACTAATATCTATATCTATTTATTTGTTTTGAAATGAATTCTATTCAATATTTGGCTACTAACGTCTTCGTTCAGCAAGATGAGCCAAATAATGGTTCACCTCAAATACTTCAAAAATTAAACGATTCTCATCATATTAATAGTATAGGTACTATTGATGAAATCATAAATAACGAATTAGATAACGACAATAACGACAACAACAAAAATAACAACAACAACAACAATAATGATAATGATACTACTACTACTACTACTACTACTACTACTACTAATAATAATAATAATAGAAAAAGAAGAATAATTATAAATGGGAAGAAGATTAGAGTAATTAAAAGAAATACTAACACCAATAGCAATACAAAATCACAAACAATATCTAATAAACTTCGACATCAATTTATAATTCTTTTTAATATTCTCTTATTCGTTCCTAATCTAATTATTGTTAAACCTTTACTCTATATTTGGTTTATTCTTACATTCCCTCTTCGTTACATTGAACGTAAAAGTAATCCAGAAGATAATAATAACGATAATGATTATGATGATAATGACGGTATCAAAGATAAAAAAGTTGGTCGTAGTATAATAGCTACTGGTATACTGACTTCCGATAATAATAGAGCCAATAATAGGAACAAATCTAAAAGAAACTCTACTAGTAGTGCTTCTGGATCAATCAAGAATGATATTATTAATAATAATAAAAGCAAATCAGTATCCAGTGAATATGATGATTTACCGACAATAAATTCAATAACGACAAACAATTCCGTTCTTAATAAAGCCAGCTCTTTAAAATCTCCTACTAGTCCATTATCTAACTATGCAGCAATTTTGACTAAATTACCAAAAGTTTTCTTTTCACCTCTTAATTTCAATCCAATCAAACAATCTAGGAAAACTCTTATTCTTGATCTTGATGAAACTTTAATTCATTCGCTATCTAAAACTTCAAGAATGTCATCTGCTCATATGGTTGAAGTTAAATTACCTAATTGTTTGGCTACATTGTACTACGTTTACAAAAGACCATTTTGTGACGAGTTTTTAACTCTTTGTTCTTCTTGGTTTGAATTAATTGTGTTCACTGCTAGCGCAAAAGAATACGCTGACCCTGTTATTGACTGGCTCGAACGTGAACGGAAATATTTCACTAAACGATACTATCGACAACATTGTACCTTACGTAAAGGTGCCGGATATATTAAAGATCTTTCAATAATTGGATCAGATCTTGGTAAAACTATTTTAGTTGATAATTCTCCGATTAGTTATTCTCTTAATTATGATAATGCTGTTAACATTGAAGGGTGGATCGATGATCCTACTGACCATGAGTTACTTCAATTACTTCCATTATTAAATTCTTTAAGATTTGTCACTGATGTTAGACTTATATTAGGCCTTAAAAGTGGTGAAGAGTCTTTTAGACTGTAATATCATCATTCTCAACTCATATTTTTATTTTCAATCATTTCTCTCTTGTTCATTTTAATCACTTTTTTTTAAATTTCATATCTTATAAAATTCATGGGCATTTAGTTTATACATTATGCATTAAACAATTAACGACATCTTAACAAACAAACATAAAAAAAAAAATCTTTCTATTCTTACACATAAACATATATATTTAATCCAATTTTTTTTCAGTTAATACTACATCCAAAAGTTATAATTTTGCTTTTAATAAATAAACATATTGTGTAGTGTTGTCAAGGGATGGTAAACGAAACAGTACAATAGCGTGCTACAATACTAGCTAGTATCAAAAAAGAGAATTTTTTTTACTATAGTAGTTCATATAGTAAATAATATACATTTACCCTCCTCACTTAGAAGAAAGAGAAAAAAAAATTCACTGCTTTTTTTTTTTCTTTTTTGGTCAAGGAAGAAAAGTTGTTAAAAAGACAAAAAAAATAATAAATCTCTTTGATAGCCTTATCTAAAGATAAAAAAACTAGAAATTGAATAACATAAATAAATAAATAGACAAGTAAATAAATAAAATATAGAATAATAATGTCATCAGGAAAATTTTTGGTATTATCATTACCTTCAAATATAAGCACTAGTAATTACGAAAGTTTACCAACATATTTAGAGAAAGAATTACTTGGAGGTAGAAGTGCAGTATCGAAATTTGAAATTCCAAGTTTTAAAATTGGTACTTTAGACTCATTAGTTCAAGAGTCTGAAGAATTAGAGAAAATTGATACTCAAATTTCTGGATTTTTAAATAAAATTGATGATATTTTCAATAGTCTTTACAGTGGGAACGAAGCATTAGTCAATAGTAGTAAAAAAGTCGATGGTGATAAAAATGCTACTGAATATATAAGCAATTTCCACTGGAACACCACTAAATACAGATTCAACAATAGATCCATTAAAGAATTAATTGATTTAATCTCTTCTGAAGCCTTTGATTTAGATGGTGAATTAAGAAATAAATTCAATGCTTATAATACTGCAAAGACTAATTTATCTGCGGCTAATAGAAAGCAAAATGGGGATTTGTCAGTAGTTTCATTACATGATATTGTTGGTCCAGAAGATTTTGTGTTACACTCGGAACATTTACAGACTTTATTAATTGTAGTTCCAAAAAATTTACAAAAAGATTGGAATAATTCTTATGAATCTTTGACTCCTTATGTGGTTCCAAGATCTTCTAAAAAAATCCATGAAGATTCTGAATTTTATTTATACAATGTTACACTCTTCAAGAAATATATTCCAGAATTTTTAACCAAGGCTAGAGAACATAAATTCATACCTAGAGAATTCAATTACTCAGAGACTTTAGTTGATAATTTACGCAAAGAATTCGCCTTGGCTTCCAGACAGGAATCTCAATTACGTGGAGAATTAATAAGATTAGCCAGAGCTTCTTACCAGGATATTTTATCTTCCTGGCTCCATATTAAAGCTTTAAGAATCTTTGTTGAATCTATCTTGAGATATGGGTTACCTCCAAATTTCCAATCTTTCATTCTTAGATTCAGTTCTGATGATAGCAAACTTATAGACTCTGCAAAGGCTGAATTAATCAAAGAATTTGGTTATCTCGGTGGTAATGCTTTTAAAAAGGATAAAAAGGGTAAAGTATTGAAAGACAATTCATTACATCAATATGCTGCTCTTGTTGATACTGATTATGAACCTTTTGTACTTTATGATTTCGAACTAAAATAATAATTTTTTTTATATTTTTTGTTTCTCCTATTCTTTCTTTTTTGTCAAATTATATTATTATTATTTATTTATTTATTTATTTCATAGTCGATAAATATCAAACAAAAACAAAAAATTAAATGAACGAATAATAATAAATTATACATAAAATAATAAATTCCTATTTATACTCATCGATTAATATTTTATCGTAAAAAGGAAAAAGTAAAAAACCCTAAATCCCAACGCGCGTGTAGAAAGGACCTTTAAAAGTTAATTATAAAAAAAAAAACTGTAAAAAAAAAAACAAATATATGTATATATACCACAAATAAATAAAAAATTTTTTTCTTTCTTTTTCTTTTAAAATAATTTTTGATCTGATATATAAACAAATCAAATATATATAAATAGTTTATTATCTATATTACAATCCACTTAACAAAATAAAACTCTTTGAAGTTCAATTATGGCCTCGCCATCATCATCAAGAATGAGCCATTGCCATGGTCGTACAGGCAGTCAAAATTTGAAAAGACACAATAATTCTTTGGCATCATTATTAAATAGCAATAGTAGTAGTGATATACTGCAACAGTCTCAATCAGTTCCGGAAACACCCAAACCAAGTTCTAGTAGGAGAAATTCTGGAGGTGGACATTTCAGAAACAAATCATCAACAGTTGCAGCATCTCCTCGTCAAAAACTTTTCGGTAATTACGGTGGTGGTAGTAGTGGTAGTTTATCCCCCAATAGAAGAACTAACCCTAAGAGATTATCACTTGACAGTAATATTGACGAAATCAATTTATCATCACCAACAAAATCTATTAACAGTAACAAGGCTAGTAGTGCTGCTATTGATCTGGGCAATGGTATTAAAGTGATTGCACGATTTAGACCGCAGAATGAAAATGAAACTCAATATTCAAATATGATCAGGTCATCGACTTCTGCTTCTGCTTCTGCTTTTGTTTCATTTGATGATGATGATGCTAACCCTTTAATAACGTTCCAATCTAATAATTCTTTAGTGTATAAAAATGGTGATCAAACAGTACCATTCACTTTTGATAAAGTATTTACACCATCAGCTACACAACAAGAAGTTTATGATTATTCTATAGAAGAAACTGTTCAAGATATTTTTCAAGGTTATAATGGTACAATTTTAGCATATGGCCAGACTGGGTCCGGTAAAACTTATACTATGATGGGGAACCAAAATTTAAATGAAAGAGGGTTAATGCCTAGAATTTGTGATTCAATTTTTGAAATTATTAGATTATCTTCCTCTGATATTGAATACACTGTCGGAGTTTCATACATGGAGATTTATATGGAAGAAATCAAAGATCTATTAGTGCCCTCTATAGACGATCAACAACAGTCTCCGGAAAAATTGACTATTCACGAGGATAAAGAAGGTGGAGTTTATGTTAAAGGGCTAACAACAATTTATGTTACTAGCCACCAAGAATTATATGAGTTGATGAAACTGGGATCTAAATTAAGATCGATTGGATCCACCAATATGAATCAAGAATCTTCAAGATCTCATGCAATTTTACAGGTGACAATTTCTCAAAAAGTTATATCTTCTTGTATTGTTAAACGCGGTAATTTATTCTTAGTTGATCTTGCTGGGTCTGAAAAAATCAGTAAAACTGGTGCTAGTGGTCAAACTTTAGAAGAAGCTAAAAAAATTAATAGTTCTTTAAGTTGTCTTGGTAGTGTTATTAATGCTTTAACTGATGGTAAATCTTTACATATTCCTTATAGAGAATCAAAATTAACTAGAATTTTACAAGAATCTTTAGGAGGTAATTCTCGTACTAGCTTAATTGTTAATTGTTCACCAGCAAAATCTAATGCCTTAGAAACATTATCAACGTTGAGGTTTGGTGCTAGAGCCAAAAAAATTAAAAATAAAGCCCATGTTAACGCTGAATTATCTCCAAGAGAACTTAAAAAGACTCTTAATAAACTAACCAAGCAAAATGTTGAAGATCAATCTTATATTAATAAATTAGTTCAAGAATTATTAGTCTGGAGAGCTGGTAGATCCCCTAGTGATTCTGAAAAAGTTTCTATATTAAGAGGTGTTTCTAACGATATTACAACAGGAGAAGATACCCTGGCTAGTACTACCAATAATGAGGATATTAAATTAGAAGAGGTCGAATCTGCGATTCAAAATACTTCTGAGAAGGAAATGTCTTTGATTAAAGAAAATGGAGACATGAGAAGTAAAATTATAACTTTAGAAGAACAAGTTATTAGATTGAATTTCAATAATGAATTCCTTGCAAAAAAATTTAAAGAAGAATCCAATTATTTACAATCTCAATTAGATTTAGAAAGATTGAACAATAAGGCTTTAATCAGCGAAGTCTCAAGCAAGACTAATAAATTATCAGAATTAGAATTTGAAGTCGAAAATTTGAAAAATCAAATTCGTAAACGTGCATTCTCAGAGAATGAACGTAAAAGAATCACTACTTTAGAAAAAGCTTTAGAACAATTTTCAATCAAGTTAGATGATATGTTATTACAAAATAGTAACTTAAAGAAGGATATATCGATGACTAGAAGAATCTCAGAAGCAAGAAACAAGAAAATTAAAAACTTGGAGAATTTAGTTAAACAACAACAAGTTCATGTGACTCAAGAAAGTGACTATTTCGAAGAAAAATTAAACAGCTTTAGAGATCGTTTAATTAAAATCAAACAATCAAGTTTAACTAGTCCCAGTCCCAGTAGCGATTCTAATAATAATATCAGTTCTACTTTTAGCAATAGCAATAATGATTCAACAATATTATCCATTATTACCACTCCAAAATCCACAATAAATAATGATATCAGTTATGATATATTAGTATCACCAAAACTGCCAGTCATGCCAGAACAACAAATGCGTAACTTTGAGCAAACACCAATACTACCACAACAACAGCAACAAAATTTCACAACGACACTATTTGCAGGGAAGCAACTTAGCAGTCCTGCGATGATGACCTCTCCAACTTTTCTGGATAGTGGTTTAATTTCGCCTACTTCCGCAAAGAAAGGATTAAATTTGAGAATTATTAAGCCTTTAAGAGGTGGTAATGGTACTACCAAAGGTGCATGAAATATATATATACCCTTATTTTTTTTCTTTTTCATAATCTTCTGTTTTATTATTATTTAGTAATAATATGTATTTTATTTATTTATTTATTTATTTATTTATTTATTTATTTATTTATTTATTTATTTATTTATTTATTTATTTATTTATTTATTTATTTATTTATTTATTTATTTATTTATTTATTTATTTATTTATTTATTTTTTTTTTTTTTTTTTTTTTTTTTTTTTTTTTTTTTTTTTTTTTTTTTTTTTTTTTTTTTTTTTTTTTTTTTTTTTTTTTTTTTTTTTTTTTTTTTTTTTTTTTTTTTTTTTTTTTTTTTTTTATCAATTTATATTGTTTTTTTCTTTTCATGTTCTGTTCAAATAATTTTTCAAAATGTATTGGTACAAAAAAAAATATCTATATTAGGGAAAATAGCTATGAAAAAACTAAAAAAATTGAGAGATGAAAAATGAAAAACTGAGTAAAAAAAATTACTATTATTATTGTCATATATAAAATGAAATAAAATCACAAATAACGTGTCACTACATATTACAAAAAAATGAGCTTCAATAGGCAGATCCAACATTCATTATTGAAGATTAATCGATCATCGTCATTATGTTACCGTCACCAGGGTTTAATAGTGCTGATAACTACTAACCTATTCACAAGACGGTACATAAATACTAACGATAAATCAAATCCGATGAGCCAGGAAATGCTATCACAATTAGATAAATCCATGAGTTCAGAATTGACTAGAATTATTTCAAGAGGGTCGCCTAGGTATAACAAAGAATTTGCATCTAAAGTGAATAGAATCCGTGTATTAGATCGCTTCAATTCTGAAAATAATCATTTACCGCAGATATTATGTAATATGGTAAAAAATCTTTTGATCAATGAAAGGTATAAAACAGAAACTTCTAGTGTACTTGCAGGTAAAGCTTTGGATATATTAGAAATATATAAACGAGATTTAATTACTGACCAAATTTATTTATTTAAAAACCCTAGAAGTGATTTAATCTATTTGATGTATTTAGTATACAATTTAGTGAAAAGATCTGGTAATATGGAGAAAGTTGTCAGATTCCATCAATTATTAGAAGAGTTTCAACTGCTTGTGATCAATTTTAAAAGCCTCAAGAAAAATAATCATCTGATCGTCATTAGCAATTATATGACTACAGGACTTTATATTTCTCGTCAATTTAAATTTATTGACTTGTCATTAAGAACTCAAACTGCCATCATGAATACGGATTTATTAACAGCCATGGGGACATTCGAAGAATTACAGAAATATAATATTAATATTGATAAAATCCTTAAAAAGAAATTACACACTAGTTTTGTTCAATTATTAACACTTGCAGTTAAACTTGATGATACGAAGAATTTCTTCAAATTATTAGAATTCGAAAAAATTGATAAAAGATTAACTTTGGATATTAAGTCAGCAATTCTTTATACTGCATTGCAATTTAATAATGAAAAAATTGTTAGTGGATTTTTATTGTATCTTCAAGATGACAAATTAGCGAAAAATTCTTTCTTACTGACTATTAAAAAGACTTGTGAGTTGAATAATAACCTTTTATATTGTTTAGAATCATTGAAAATAATCTATCAACATATTAATAATTTTGATGAAGCCAATAATTTTAAAAATTTTAAGAAAATTACTTATAATACCTTACTGAGATTATTGATAAAGGTATCACTTGAAGGATCATCAAAAGATCAACAATTACAGAACGTATTTGTTAGGAACTTGAAATTTTTAGATGAGTTAACTCATAATTCACCACCTTTTGATATGGCTGAACCTTTAATCAGATTTTTCCTGAAAAGAATTAATGATGCTGGCTTAGAATGTGCTACTATTCTTGAAGTGCTTAATGCAAACTTATCTCCACAAATTTCAAAATATTTTGTTCATTGTTACATTGATGCAATTCTTAATGAAACTACTCACTGGGATTTCCCTAGAGCTAAATTATCCGATGATGCCGTGTTAATGGGGAGAAAACAAAGAGCTAGGAATTTAGCCAAAGCTAGAGGTTTCATGAGCCATTATACTAGACATTTAATGGAAGCGCCAGAACATAAGATACCAAAGGCTTATAAGCTTGCATTAGTGAATAGTACGGTTGGTGATTATAGTGTATACAAGAAATTAATGGTATTCTCACATCAATCACATCAGGCGGCTAAGTTCTTCTTTGATTATCATTATACAATTATTAGAAATGGTGAAATTTCAAAGAATAATTTTTTATGGTTTTATCCACTTGCAATCAAGAATACTTTGATTACTTGCAACGAAAATTTACTAAATTATTATTTATCGTATTTTTTAAAGCATTTATTTACTATGGGATTCAGCAGATCTAATATCGAGAATAATTTCAATAAAGTATTTTATCCAGTTGCTATATTATTAAGATCTGATCCAGATTGTTTACTTGGAGAAAAATTCATAAATAAAATCTTGAAAGTATTTGAATTATTAAAAAATTATAGACAACCTCTTAATGATTCTGCTTTAAAAATTATTTATCCCCAACTTAACGAGTTTGAAGTACATCAAGATCATAGAATAGCAAATGAATCAGTCATTGAAATCATGAATACCAAATTCCATGAAGACAAAACAGAACATCCACATCCACATCAACATCAACATCAACATCAACATCAACATCATCATCAACATGAACATCAACATGAACATCAACATCTCCACCAACACTCACACTTGTAATTATAATATACTTATTTAAATCAAAATTTTTGCTTCTTATATTTATTGTACTATTATTTAAACTATATATGTATTTATATTTATATACGTATCAACGAATGAATGGGATAACTATTATTCTTTTAACCAATCAGAAATGAAATCTACGATTTGAGAATGGAATTCAGTAGGATTATCTAAGTATACATGATGGCCAGAATCAGGAACGACCACAAATTTAGAATAAGGCTTAAGCTTTTTAATACCTTTACTAGCCAATACATGATCATTTAAATGGTCTAATTCTTTAGATAAATCATTACCAGCTTCACGATTCATCCAATCTCTATCGCCATACATGAAAAGAGTAGGAATATCAGCGACTAAATTTTTAGAGTTAGTGTAATTATGATAATCATTTGAAATACGATCTAATAATGGAAAATAAGCAACATTTCCAGGTCCTAATAAACGAGTGATACATGATTCTCCACTAGGATTAACAGCCATGATTGAGTAATAAACATATCTATGAATTAACATAATTTCATCATTAGTTAAGTTAGTATTTGAAGCGAATCTTTTCTTTGACCAGAGATAAATTAATTTGGAGCCAGTAGGTCCAGAATATCTAACCAAAGATAGAGGAGTCATCAAATGATTTTCCCAAATATAAGAAATAATTTTAGCCATTCTAGAATTTGAACCTTCTAAATTGTTGACTATTTTTTTTTGATGTTGATGGGCAATTTGTTGTCCACCAAAATTATATTTTTTTGAATAAACATTTCTTTCTACTCCTACAGGGCTTACTAAAATTAATTTACGGATTTTGGTGGGATATTTCAAAGAATACAAGAAACTTAAATAACCACCTAAAGAATGAGAGATTAAAACAAAATTATTAATTTCACGACGTTTGATCCATTCGTCCATAGGATCAATGAAAAAATTAGCACACATTTCAAGGTCTTTCTCCATTGGCTGCATAAATTTAGGGAATTTTGGTCTAGATGATAATCCAAATCCAATCATATCAATGAAATGAACACGAACGTTAGGTAAAGTAGCAAAATTTTCAAAAGTCTTGAAGAAAAATCCCAATGAAGCACCAAATCCATGAACAACTACGATATCTTTCAATTGAGCATCTTTAGAGACACAATTTTCAATAATAAGTTCATGGATATAATCACCAGTGGAATCATTAATAACCGTGTTAAGCACTTTAGCAGATTTGAAACAACCATCATCGCCTGTAGTCATGCCTTCAGGGAAAAATGATATATATTTAGTTAAAAGATCATTCTCAATGGATGTTAGTGTAGGATGATTAGCAGTAGCCCAATGTTGAAATGATTCAAAAATACCTATTGATTGGCGCGAACGTTGAATAACAGCGTCAGTTTTCTTCTCGAAGTCTGCAGCAAAAATAGTATCAGCAGATGGTGAAGTGTCTTGTGGAACAATAGTATCAACAGCAGCAGCAGAAGCACACATAAATATATATATATATATAAATAAAAAACAAAAAGGCTAAAAAATTATAAAAAAAGAAAATATTTAAAAGAAAAGGATACTATCAATCAATCAAGAAAGAAAATCTAATATGATATAAAGTTTATAGCATCTGATAATGATGATGTATAAATGTCAATGTCAAAATATTGAGAAAGAAAAAAGAAAAAAAAAAGAGAGAAACAGGAAGAAAAAATATAAAAAAAATTCAAATTTAAAAAATATATATAATAATTCTAAAAAAAATTATAACGATTTGGAAAATTACAATCTAAAAATTAATGGTCGTGTGGAAGGAACTGTAAATTTTTCTTATCAAGAATTTTTACGAATTTTCGGACTACTAATAGAGATATAGATAGATAGTCATATCGTGAATATCATATGCAAAATCAATTAGAAAATTCTGGTTATGTGCACATGTTATCACGAACGCCGATCATTTTTTATAAAAAAGAAGACGACGACGACGGTTATTAGTGGAGGCCTCCAAAATTATGGTTCTTTGTTTTTTTGTTTTTTTTTCTACTATAGAGCACATTAACTTACAAAATGAAAGTTGTTTTGGGACTAGATACTTCAAAGCAATTTAGATTAGCACAAAATGTCAAACATATATTTTAAAGAAAAAGTAATAAGTAACTAAACATTAAAAACCGCAAAAAAATATATTATATTAAGGGATGATACAATAAATACTATGATGCATTAAATAAGGGATCCTGCTTTCTTTTTTTTTATTGGCATTATGTCTTTGATTTTGTTTTGATGATTCATCTCTTTTTTTTATTTCATTGTTTCTGGTTTTATTTGTTTAGACAAATAACACCTGTTCCCAATTTACGATGATTAATATGACCATTAAATATTATATAAATTCATAAATACAAATTAGCAAGCTTAAAGAACTTGTCTAATAGCACTGGCAGGAATATTGTCATTCAATACACTGCTAGAACTTGTAGTATGGAATTCTTGATGAGAGATCCCTGAGATCAAGTAACATATAGCAGCAAATAAATGTAAAATAGCTAAAACAATTAAAGAAGTAGTATCAATGATTAAAGATAACCATTGGAATATAGACATAGCAAAGTAAAAACCGGCTCTAGCCCAGTTATTATCTATTTTCTTCATAAATCCAGAAAATTGAGAACTTAATGGACAAATAGACAATAAAAATGGAATCTCTACTAAACAGATTAATAAGCCTTCAATTATACCAATGATTGCCCAAATAATAATCACTGAGAAATGGAATATATTACTGATACCTAAGGCTAAACATAAAATTATTGAAAGAATTCCGATCCATTTACCATAAATACTGAAATTACGACTCTTAGCATCGTTCTTTAAACCATCTAAACTAACAAAATTTTTTAAAACTGAAATATCAAGAGCCATTGTAAATATATTATTAAAATAAGGTCAGCTAAAAAAGGGTACGACGTAGTAATGTTTGTGTGTTCGGATTTTTTGTTGAGAAAACGTTGTAATAAATGAAAAAATAAAAATAATAAATATATATAATCTTTAACAATCAGGATTGACCAGTGAGATAAAAATTATTTGAATCAATTTTTATAATGATCTGAATTATAATAATAAATATATTTAAGAAACAAATAAATAAATAGATTATTGATTATCGTTTAAATGCTGGTCGCCTTTTTCTTTTCTTTTTTCTTTTTGTAGTTTGAAAATATTATTTTTTTTTTTTGTTAGAAAAGTTTGAAATTTGACACCTAAAAGTCATACACGTGATTATTACATAGAAATCTTCCTCTAAGCTTCAGGCTATGCTGATATAAATGTGAAGACTATTTATTATAAACATAATTCTTTTTGCCATATTATATTGTTTATACAAGAGAACTCAATATAGATCTATTACTATGGTGTACTCTATTGGTTTTGTCAAAAAGAAAATCAATGTCTCAAAGTAGTAAAAAGATTAATTATTCATTATTTATTCATTGTACTTACTTTAAAATAATATGATACCGCAACGTCTAACTATATTAAATTGATCTATATTTAAATTTAAACACTAACGAAAAGAAAAAGTAATAATGACTTTTCGTTTGACATGTTGGAAAAATTCTATTATTATTATTAGTTTAATTAATCATAAATTATAAATATCTAATAAACTTACTATGAGCATATACCATTACTGTGGTGCATGTGTGATCATGATGGCACCACCTTATGTGTAAAAAATTTACTATACTAATTTCAATACAATAAGACCAACGATTATTAGGAAATAGAAATAGAACTAGAAACAGAAATAGAAATAGAAATTGCCAATAATTATAAATCCCTTTAATGTAATAAATAATTTTAAAGACATCTGTTGGTGCAATCAACGTGAAATAACCACTAAATAAAAAAGAAAAGGAAAGAAGAAAAAAGAAGAATAGTTTTTGGAGCATGTCATCCCATGGCATCCAATTTTTCTTTTTTTAGCTTGTACTTTTTTTTATTTTTTTTATCCGGAGAAATGTATAAATATTCAAATATTTCTCTCAATTGTTTCAATTCTTTTTTTTCTTTAGTTTTTATATTTCATTTCATTTATTTATTTATTTATTTATTTCATTAGTCAATTAGTAATTATAGTATTTTTTTTTATTATTAATTATCTTTTCTTACATTTTTTTTCAAAAAAATTATACAAATAGATCAATATGTCTCTCTCAAGTAAATTATCCGTTAAAGATTTATCTCTTGCTGGCAAAAGAGTTTTTATCAGAGTTGATTTCAATGTCCCATTAGATGGTAAGATCATTACCAATAATCAAAGAATTGTTGCTGCTTTACCAACTATTAAATATGTTTTGGAACAAAAGCCAAAGGTCGTTATCTTAGCTTCTCATTTAGGTAGACCAAATGGTACTGTTAATGAAAAATTCTCTTTAGCTCCAGTTGCTGCTGAATTAAAAAAATTATTAGAAGGTACTAAAGTTGAATTCTTGCATGATTGTGTTGGTCCTGAAGTTGAAAAAGCTGTTGCTGACGCTACTCCAGGCTCTGTTATTTTATTAGAAAACTTAAGATTCCACATTGAAGAAGAAGGTTCTCAAAAAGTTGATGGTAAGAAAGTTAAGGCTGACAAGGAAAAAGTTGAAGCATTCAGAAAACAATTGACTTCAATCACTGATGTTTACGTCAATGATGCCTTTGGTACTGCCCACAGAGCCCACTCTTCTATGGTCGGTATTGATGTTCCAGAAAGAGCTGCCGGTTTTCTTGTTGCTAAAGAATTGACTTTCTTCTCTAAAGCTTTAGAAAACCCTGTTAGACCATTTTTGGCTATCTTAGGTGGTGCTAAAGTTTCTGATAAGATTCAATTGATTGATAATTTATTAGATAAGGTTGATATTTTAATCATTGGTGGTGGTATGGCTTTCACTTTTGTTAAAGTCTTAGATAATGTTAAAATCGGTGATTCCATATATGATGAAGCTGGTGCTAAGTTAGTCCCAGAATTGATTGCTAAGGCTAAAAAGAACAATGTTAAGATTGTTTTACCAGTTGATTTTGTCATTGCTGATAAATTCGATAAAGATGCTAACACTAAAATTGTCACTGCTAAAGAAGGTATCCCAGATACCTGGTCTGGTCTTGATGCTGGTCCAGAATCTAGAAAATTATACGTTGCTGCAGTTAAAGAAGCTAAGACTATTGTCTGGAACGGTCCACCAGGTGTCTTTGAGTTTGAAAAGTTCAGTAATGGTACTAAAGCCGTTTTAGATGCTGTTGTTGAATCTACTGCTGCTGGTAACACTGTTATCATTGGTGGTGGTGATACTGCTACCGTTGCTAAGAAATACGGTGTTACTGATAAATTATCCCACGTTTCTACTGGTGGTGGTGCTTCTTTAGAATTATTAGAAGGTAAAGTTTTACCTGGTGTTGCTGCTTTATCTGACAAGAACTAAATTATACATCTTTTTTAGTTTTCTTTTCCTAATGTTCTTTTTTAATGAATAAATATATATTTAAGTTGTAAAACAAACACGATAATTCATTTGTAGTTCAATTATTACACTCTATCCAATTCTTACACTAGATTGTTTTTTGTTTTTTTTTCTGTAAACAATAGTATGTTTTATTAAAAATTATTTACACATAGATACGATAATTATAAATGATCCTATATTAATGTTAGTAAAATAAATCATAATAAAGAGAATTTCTAGATCATTTTTTTTTAAAGAATTAAATATTGGAATAATTCATAGAATATCAGTGCATTTGTATCGGTTTTCTTATCATATACAAAAATTTCAAACGAGCTGGGTTTAATAAAGCAAATTGGTCATCATTATACGAAAAATTTCAATAAGATTCTTTTTTAAAAAAAAATATAGATACTAGTTGTAATATAAACATACCTTTTCAATATCTTGAATGCATATTGTATTGTGTTGATTATAATAATAAATAATTAGCATTCATGAAGAAATGAGTATTCTTTTGAGATGGAAAGAAATTTTAAAAAGAAAATTTTCAATATGAAAAAAAAAAAATTTTTCTTTCGTCCAATTTTTTTTTTCTTTTTCGTTTTGTTTTTGCCTCTCAGAGAAAAAATGCTGAATATCAGATTACTGTATTTAGTGATTCTAATACTTCAATATTTATATTGTATATCAAAGTTATTATTATGCAAAGCACTGAATTAATTGGATAATGTGATAATGTCCTTGCTAGAATAACTCATTAAGTAATTAAAAATCAACAATAATAATCTTTTATAAATAAATTCAATCATATAATTACATACTAAATATTTTTTAAACTTTTGTTGGTACAGTAATTCTTCCGTGATGAATGTTGAATCGAAAATTAGTTTTGTTGTGTTATTTTACAGAAAAAAAGTATCTATTTTTTTTTACTTTATTATTTTTAGATCTTAATGATTAACTTCTGATATGATTATTATTAATATATATATATATATATATTCATTTATTTATTTATTAGAAGATTCGTTAATATTCAAATAAGTAATAATTAAATAAAGCCAAAAGTACGAGGAAAAGAAGCAGCAAGTCATTTGAAAAAAAAAAAAAAAAAAAAAAAAAAAAAAAAAAAAAAAAAAAAAAAAAAAAAAAAAAAAAAAAAAAAAAAAATTACTAGAAAAACCAAAAATAAAAAGATTAAAAAATATATATATATATATTTTCCTTTTTTTCTTTGTTCAATTTTACACATAAGCTACTAATTATTACTAATTAATATAGTAGGTAATTGTTGTTTCACCCGTATATAAAGGAATATATCATCATTATTTGCCAAACAGTGATAATAATTGATTAATAATCTACAATAACTATAATAATATTTGATGGCATTTTGAGAATATGGCACTGTCAAATTCAGGTGTCAACCTTGGTCATAATTATGATCATGATGCCCGTTCTGATGATGTCTCTGAAGATTTGTTTTTCTCTGAATCAGATTATGCTTCTGATGTTGAATCCAATAATGACGAAAGTTCCATCAATAATGGAGGTAATGATAATGATTTCATTAGATTTTCACTTCCTCTGTTT
This sequence comes from Saccharomycopsis selenospora, assembly GCA_030583325.1. Classification (NCBI taxonomy): domain Eukaryota; kingdom Fungi; phylum Ascomycota; class Saccharomycetes; order Ascoideales; family Saccharomycopsidaceae; genus Saccharomycopsis; species Saccharomycopsis selenospora. Next base: position 109,400 of record JAJMHY010000001.1, read on the forward strand.
AATAATCTCCTATGGAAGAATACTAATGCAGAAGCTACTACTAGCAGCAGCAACAATAACATTGATGATCAATTAACGACAGCAGAAAATCTTGAAAACGCTAAAGAGTTTACTAACCGTAGTACTAAAATGGAGCAACTTCAAAATTTTATAAATGATCTATCAAATGGGTTTTCATTTAAATATGCTTTTGAAAGATTTAGATATGCTGATTTTGGTGGTGGTGTTGATAATGATCCTGTCTTTAATGGCATTAACACACCAAAATACTTCAAGAATCTAAGACTGTTTTTGCCATATGGGGGCGTAGATAATAATAATAATGAACCAAAAGATAGCGAAAGGAAAATTAAATATGATACTGATAAGAATACTGAAGAAGGAGACTCTCGTAGTATTGATACTCCACACCAGGGTAGTAATAATAATGATAGCGAGACTAAAGATGATATTAAAGATGATAGTGACTTTTTGGAACCATCGGGTGTTGATCCTGTCATTGAACCAAAAGTACCTCCAGTTATTGATGAAATGATTTATCCTAAATTGAAAAAGAAAACACCTAAAAGCAAACGATGTAAAAAATTAAAGAATAAAATTTTACTGAATATGTCTGATTCTAATTTATCAGACTCATATTATAGTTCAGGAATGGAAACTGATGAAATTATTAATAAAATGAAAAATGGCCAACTCTTTCAAAAATATAAAACTTATATTTCTATCTCTTCAGTTCAATATCAAGACCCAAAAATTTTACGTAAAAAAATTATGGATATCTCTTTGATACCAGGTTTAAGTGATAAAGACAAAAGTAAACTTGTACAAAAACTAATGGCTTCTTCTTCTTCTTCAAAAATTATTGGCCAGCATGAACATGAAGATGATGCGAAAGATGATAATAATAACTATGATGCGAATATTGATGTTTCACCCCTTTTAGATACCAAAAGTGATGACAGTGACGATGAAGAAGAAGAAGATTTTGAAGACGATGATGATGATGACAATCATATCCTTGTATCGTACCATAATGAAGCACAAAAAATATTTGGTTGTAAACATTATCAAAGATCATGCCAACTTCAATGTCCAATATGTTTGAAATATTATACATGCAGATTTTGCCATGATGCTATAGAAGATCATTCAATGTCTCAAAAAGATGTCAAAGTAATATCATGTATGTCATGTGGTAAAATTCAAGAAGCAGGTGAAGAATGCATTCAATGTGATATAGTATTCGCGGACTATTATTGTAGCATTTGCAAACTTTTTGATAATGATCCAAATAAAAATATATATCATTGTGATGATTGTGGGATTTGTCGACTTGGTTTAGGGCTAGGTATTGATTATTACCATTGCAAAGGTTGCAATGCCTGTATTTCAGTTTACATGGAAAATGATCATAAATGTATTGAAAACCGAACTAAATGTGATTGTCCAATCTGTAGTGAATACATGTTTACATCAAAGAAAAAAGTCGTCGTGATGCCATGTGGTCATGCAATCCATCAACATTGTTATGATGAATATGTTACACATTATTACAAATGTCCCATTTGTTCAAGAACTATTATTAATATGGATGCAAGATTTAGAGAAATCGATGATCAAATTGAATTTCAACCAATGCCTGCACCTTACAATATTTGGAAATGTGTAATCACTTGCAATGATTGTAATACCAAATCTATATGTAAATATCATGTTTTGGGCTTAAAATGTGAAATTTGCCGAAGTTATAATACTGCCCAAATTAGATTGATTAAAGGTGGTGGTGATTCTACTGATGTTTTATCCGATGATAATTATACTGAAAGTGAAGCTGCATTATCAATACCAGGTTCAGGAACAAATGATAATGATGATGAAGCTATTGCAGGGTATGTTAACTATTTGAAAAGACAAGGTTCCAATGAACTTTTATCTAGTTTCTTTAATGATAATTCGGTGTTATCATCTAATAATGATGATATTTCAAGTGCTAGTGCTAGTAGTAGCGGTAGCGATGATAGTGATAACAACGACATAAATAATAAAAATAAAAGCACTAATAATGCCAAAAAGGCTAAAATTAAGAGAGGTTCCAGATCTAAAAAGGAATTATCACATGGAAGAGCTGATAGAAAAATTAATAATAGACATACTCTCAGACCGCTTAATTTATCAATTAATAAAGAAGATAAATCCCATTCTTTTGCTAGTCCTGTTATTACTAATAAATTGGCCAATAATATTAGAAATATTATAAATTCAGCAGCAACACCAACTGCTGAAACTCATCAATCAAAATACGGCAATCCTAATAATATTTCAAAATTACCTAAATTAGCAAATGGACATAGAAGCAGCCGCAACAATGATGATGACGATGACGATGATGACGATATGATGAATGCTGATGAACGAGCATATGCAGACGGTGACTTGATAAATTTTAACAATCATTTAATCACTGACTTTTTCACTAACCCTTTTTCAAATAAGTCAGATATTTGGAAGTTTAATCTTCGAAGAACTAATACTAATCCAGAATCAGATAGTGCAGATAAAATCGATAAGAAAAAATTATTATCTTCTAATTTAAGTGATTCAGATTTAATATCTTCAGAACAAAAGAATATGACTGCTACTATTTCAGATGATGATGATGATGATGATGAAAATGATGACGTGCCTTCGAGAAGTAACATGCCTTCCTTGGGTCAAGTTTTAAAGAAATGGGCTAATTCTACTGTTGGATTTTCTGATAGTGATAGTGATGATTATAGTGATACAAATATATCTGTTAATGATAATACGAACAACAATAAATAATAATAATGATGATGAAAAATTAATGAAATCTAACGAAACTTTTTTTTATTTTTTATTTTCTTCTCCTTTTCACTACTTTACTTTTTTTTTTTTTCCTATTATTCTTTTCATAGAATGATGATGAAATAATTAAAAATTTTAATAATGATATTGATACACAAATAACCTTTTTTTTCTCTCTAATTTTCTTTTCTACAATTAAATAATGATTTATAATAAATTAAATTAATGGTGGGTTTTATAAATTTGCTTTATATTGAATTTATAAATAAATGGAATTCCTTTATATAACTGTAAGATCTCTTTCAGCAAATTCTTTAGCAATTTGTGTCTCTGTTTGCAATATTCTTTTAGCATGAGTTTTCTTTTGTCTGTTACTTCTTGATCTAGGTATTTTGTCACTATTAGTATCATCTTCTTTCTTAAAATTCTTGTTATCCTTCTTAGATCCATCTCTTCTCGTACTATCTCTGTTATTATTTTCTTTAGAACTCTTTCTAGTCTCATTATCTTTAGTTTTTACTCTATTATTAATAATGTTATTTTTTTGTTTTAATCTTTTTCTTTCAGCCATAGCTATTTTAATTTCTTTTTTAACCCTTTCACGATCTACTTGAGAGGGTGATGGTGATTGGCTTTTACTTCTTTGATTATTTTCTTCTTTTCTAACCCTTTCACCTAATTCTTGTGACTCGTTATTATTATTATTATTATTATTATTATTATTATTATTATTATTATTATTATTATTATTATTATTATTATTATTATTATTATTATTATTATTATTATTATTATTATTATTATTATTATTATTTGAATTTTTATTATTTGAATTTTTATTTTTCTTTCTATTATTATTCTTTCGAGATGATGATTTCGGCCGCTGTTTATCAGAGTTTGGTTCATTCTGATCATTGCCAGAAACTTCATTCATTAAGAAACTATCTATTATCTTTGAAACGTCTTTCTTTTCATTATTCTTAATAAGTCTACTTTTTGATTTTGCAGGCTGTAGAATCTCACCATTATTATTGTTATCATCTAACGATGGTTCATCATCTGAATCCAAGTTCACTTCAATTAAATCACATATATCCCGCAATTCTCTCATGTTAAAAGATTTATGGTAATCTTTTCTTCTTTGATCATTACTACCTTTCTTGCTTTTGTTTTTGTTATAGCCATCGTTACTACTACTATTGTTTTTGTTACTCATTTGTGGGATGTTTGATTCTTGTAATTTACTTTTCTTTGACTGTTTGGATTTCTTAGACTTCCCTGCTGTTAAAATACTAAAATCAGAATTTATTTTAGAATTATTATTTTTAGAATTTAATAACAACAGTATATTCTTGACGAACTCGCTTTCTAATGACATTTCCTCGGTGTTTCACTAGACTACCATATTTAATTTATTTCGTTATTGTTAAAACTCCATTTCTAGTAAAGAAAATCTTTCAAAAAAAAAAAAAAAAAAAAAAATTTATAGAAAAAAAATGAAATTTACATATACCAACTTCATGGGTAAATGGATAGAATCAAGTATACAAAGATACAAAAAAGATACAGCACATAAACTAATAAAATAAAATTATTACCGTAATAATATATAAGTTATAATAATAAAAAACTAACTAAAATAATACAATTTACAATAATAATAAAACCATAAATATGGTATGTCCACTTAAATGCTGTCTTTAATAGCTATCACACAGCCATAATTTACAAAATGAAAATTTAATACGACACAGTGATCAATCAATAAAAGAAATTTTGTTAATAGTAATGCTTGATCAACATTCTATTCATTATTTAATTACTTTTTTGCTCTCTTTCGCGTCACTTTTCTTTAAAAAAGGGTTATTATTGTTGAATGCTAATATAATAAACAGAACGTCAAAAATATATAAAAAAATAAAAGAAGTTAAAACAGCAAAGTGTCTTCAGAGGAGGAAAAAAAAAGAAGACAAAATTCAAGTAAAATGTAAAAAAGGAAAAATAAATAAATTATTGAAAGCCCATAACCATTTTCTTTCTTTTACTATATTTTTGAATGCCAGAAGACGAGCTATTATTTACTTATTAATAATAATATATATGTATATTAATAATCAATAATTAAAGATGGTTCCGATTCTTAAATTTAAGCCAAAGATCAAGAAACTTCATTTAGTTATTCTAACTATCTTGTGGATTATTGTGTATTATATCAACCAAAGACACTTACCATACAAATATGCACAGAGGTGTCAATGGGAAAAGTGGGCAGGTGATGATGCTGAAGCAAAGATTATGTTCGTAGCCGATCCACAGCTTATTGATAATCATACATACCCTTCATATAGTCCATTAGTTTTGAATGTTGCTAAGCATACAAGTGATGAATATTTAAGAAGAAACTTCAAATATTTATCAAAAGTTTTAAAGCCCGATTATATAATATTCTTAGGTGATTTAATGGATAATGGCCGTTCGTCTTCAGATGAATATTATCAAAAGGAATTAGTACGGTTTTTTAATATTTTCAAAGATTATAATAATATAGGTAAAAGTAACTTTATTACATCTTTGCCAGGGAATCATGATATTGGTTGGGAAAATGGTATAAAAGAAAAATCATTAGAAAGATTTGTGAAAAGCTATGGAGAAATTGTTCCTTATAAAATTGGTAAAGTTGATATTATTCCTTTAAATTCATTGGCATTATCAAATACTAATAATGAAAAAATTTTCAAGCCTCCTCGTCTATTAATTGATGATATTGATTCTCATTCAAAGATGAATGGAAGAATCTTATTAACTCATGTACCATTACTGCGTTCAAGAGAAGCACAATGTGGTCCATTAAGAGAATCTAGAAGTTTCCCAATTGCGAAAGGCTACCAATTTCAAACTATTATTGATGCATCTCTCACTGACCAAATATTGAAAAAAGTTAAACCAGATTTTGTGTTTTCTGGTGATGATCATGATTATTGTTATTTTGAACATGTTTATGAAGATTATAATGATGATGAAGTTGGTAAACAATCTGTACCTGAAATAACGGTTAAATCAATTTCAATGGCTATGGGTATTAAATACCCAGCTGTTCAATTATTTACAATTAAAGATGAAAACCATGGATCATCATTCAACAATGATAAACTTAAATTAAAGTCACAGATATGCTTCTTACCAAAACCTTATAATGATATTATTGCTTATGTGGTAATGGCAGTCGTCTCAGGAATCACAATTATTATTCATTCAGGTTTAGTAGTGACTGGATACAAAAGATACAATAATTATTCGTCATTGTCGCGTTCTTCCTCTTCTTCCTCTGCATCTGCTACCGCTAATATCCACAGTCACTATAAAAATAGATTTCCGGGAGCACCTTTAATTCTTCGAACTTTTTTCCAAGGATTCAGTAAATCTAAATCGTCAGAATTCCCTTATGTTACTTCACCTAAACCCTTAGAATCTTATAATATAGATATTGAAGAAAATATCGATAATGATTCTGCAAACGATGATAACTATAGATTAGTTAAAAAGAAGGCTAGAACAAGCACTTCTGCATATGGTAAAAAACTTGGCTGTAAACCACTTCTTGCTAAAATATTTGCAATGATATCAACTGAATTTATTGTCATGGGTGCTATTGCTGTATCAATTTATTATTGTTTTATAAAAGCAACATAATGTTTTGCTTTACTTCATAATTAGAAATATATATAAATATATATAAATATAATATTAATTAATAATTTATTTGTTTAATACTAATGAAATAGTAATTTGTAATTCATCATGCAGTGGCTATTCATTTCTATTATTATTATTAATTTATTAATAGGAACTCATCCATCTAGATGTTTTATTAAAGGCTCATAACCACTATATGTAAGGGTCCAGGTCTTCAAGCTTACAAAAAAATATATCATTACTAAGCATTTTCCTTTTAAATTTTCAACTATAAAAGCCTTATCGATTCCTTCAAAGAGTATCTTAGAAAAGAAAGTAATTCTTCTGCTGCCTTATTTTAATTAAACATCAATAATCAATTGTATTTTTTTAGCCTATCCTATTTAATTTTTTTTCACTGACGCAAATTAATAATAACCACAATCACAAAAAAAAATGTCTTCAATTCAAAGTGGGTTAGTTAATAAAATTGAATATTTGCCATTAGATCAAATTAGAAGACCAATTCCTCCGGTATTGGACTATCAAAAAATTGATGCTATGGTATCTACTTTAAACGGTGTTCCTCAAGCTTCTGCTACCTGCTCGTTAACTGAAGCTACTGAAATTAGTGGTGAACTTCCTCCGATTGATGTTTTAAAAGTCATAGAAAAGGGGAAAACATACTATTTCGCCTTTGGTGGTTGTCATAGATTCCAAGCTTACGATAGATTCAAAGGTAAAAAATTAGTTAAATGCAAAATTATGCCTGCTACTAAAAATCAAATTAAGTTATATACTGGTAGTTCAATTGATAGTATGTTTGATTAATTTTTTATATCTATATTATATTATATTATATTATATTATATTATATTATATTATATTATATTATCTGAAAATACTTGTTATTGACTTCCATAATTCATGAAAATCAAATGATAAGCATGCGACACTGTGATGTTCTTCTGGGAAATCATTTATATTATTGTTATTCTCTTGGTGTACTATTTCTCCATTTGATTGAGTATATGTTGTTTGTTGCTCAAACATTTCCCTATAATCTTTCTCAGTGAATGGATGTGCTTCATAAATTTTAACTTTTGATGATTTAGTAGTTGCTTTATTTTTATTATCACCATCATTATTATATTCATCATTCCATTCGCTAAAATCCTCAACAAACATTGATTCCTTCTTTGGTACTTTCATTGAAGAATCAATGAATGGCAATCTTCTCTCAGAAACATCATTTTCCTTCTTTTTCTTATGAATAGTTACTTCATTTGATGACGGAAGATTATAAAAAGCATGGCCACCATCAACAACATCTTCAACATTATACTGGGACAATGATGGTCTCCATCTTATTAAGCGATCTTCGTTATAATTACTAAGTGAGTCTAATGTATGCCCATATAAACTATTTTTCTTAATAATATCTTTTCTGATAACTGAATCATATTCATCAACTGGAAAAGGAGGATTTCTAATTAAATCTTCTTTTCTAAGTCTAATAATATCTGATGAATTAGTCTTTGGAGATGAGACTGGTAATTTTTCCTTTGAGTTTTTATTATTAATAATTGGTAAATCATCAAAAGAATTTTCTGAAATTTTTGTATTCAAGTACTTGACTGACAACTTTGAAGGTAATGAATGTGTTATTGTTTTTGGTTCAAAATTTATTTGTTTATTTTCAATTGATTCTAAAACTTTCATATCAGAAAATGTTTTGAACTTTGGTTCATCTTCATAAATGTTATCCAAATTGGAATTCACCTTATTTACTAAAGCCATTATTATTGGTTATTAATGATTAAATATATTTTTTAAATACTTCTATTTGTTTGTAAGTCTCGAGCATTAAATAATAAAAGAGGGAAAATAATGGCATCTTCGCGTATTTATCATGAATTTTCATATTGAGGTGCATGTCTGTCTTTGTGGTTGGTGATACATTTTGAATTTATGTTTTTTGTCCCACCCTTACCACAATAATGACACAAACACAGATGTATATATTTGTATATTTTATCACAGTGAATTATTATATTTCACATCTTGTGATTGAAAATTTTGTTGACTTTGACATATATGTAATGTTGGAAAATTTTTCAGTCGTTTTTTTTTAATTGATTTAAAAATATACAGAACAGGAATAAAAAGTTGAGTCAAAAATTTTGTAAAGGAAAATTGGACCAACATTTTCTGGGGATCAATGAAAAATAAAAAAAAAAAAAAAAATGAAAATCTGAAAATAAAAAAAATTGATTAACACTCGCTTATATAATTATCCATTAATTTTCCTTTATTTCCTTTTAAGAATTTATATTTTGATATTATCACCCTCTATTACTAATAGATTCTATATTTATCAGTGTTTGATATCAATATCCTATTTAACTTAATACAATGAATGTTCTTGTTTATTCAGGTATGTCACATTAAATAATTAATTAACTTAATTTTTTATAGGGAGTTTTTATATATGATTGCTAACTATCTCTATCTATATATAGGTACCGGAACTACGGTTGAATCCGTAAAACATTGTTTACATACTTTAAGAAGATTCTTATCACCACACTATGCTGTCATTAGTGTTGATGCTAAAGTATTGAAAAATGAACCATGGCAAGAGAAGACATCACTCTTAGTATTCCCAGGTGGTGCAGATCTCCCTTATTGTAAAGATTTTAACGGTGAAGGAAACCGTAAACTTAGAAATTATGTCAGAAAAGGTGGTAGATATATTGGATTTTGTGCTGGAGCATATTATGGTTCATCAAGTTTAGAATTTGAATTGGGTACTCTGAAAGAAGTTAGTGGGCCAAGAGAATTAGGATTTTTCCCAGGTACCGCTAGAGGTACTGCTTATAAAGGTTTTGAATATGGTACGACTGCTGGTGAAAAAGCAGTTCCACTATCTATTATTAACAATAGCCATGACGAAGCTAATGTTCTCAAGCATAAAACTTTCTTTTCTCATTATAATGGTGGTCCGGCTTTTGCTGACGCTGAAAAATTTCCAGAAGTTGAAATTCTTGCTTCTTATGATGAAAAGCCTTTGGATGTTGATGTTGGTCCAGCAGATGCTGCTGTTGTCTATTGTAAAGTAGGTAATGGCTCTGCTATATTATTTGGACCTCATTGTGAATATGATCCTACTTTGATTAAATACTCAACACCTAAGCATATTGACACTGTCGTTGAAGCTTTAGTTGAAAGTTCTCAGGCTAGGGATGAATTTTTTCAATATTGTTTACGCAAAATGGCTTTGAAAGTTAATACCAATAAAGAATTGAGTGTCCCTAAACTTTCGCCATTATATTTCACGTCATACAATAAAGAATCTGTAGGTAAAATTATCAATTCAATTATTAAAGATGTAGGTTATTGGGATGAGGAAAAGACGATCATTACAGGAACTCAAGATAAATTCCGTTTAAAATTCCCTAAAGACGCTGGTGATTCTACTCAACCAGATGCTATGCATGTCAGCGAATATGAAGATCCTGCTACTGTTGTAAAAAACTTGTGGGTGTATGAAAATGGTCTTTTACCAATATCTAGACAGACTCCATATTTTAGATTAAGCACTTATTACTCCCATCTTCAAGAATTTTGGAACACTAATAACACTCAGGATCATTTTGGTGGTAATTTACTTTATGGTGAAATATTGACATCAACTAGTATGTTATTAGAAAAAAACTCTAATTTACTTAAACACTTTCCTACTGGTTTGACTGCTATTGGAACTATTCAAGTATCTGGTAAAGGTAGATCTGGTAATGTATGGGTTTCTCCTGTTGGTACATTAGCATTATCATTAGTTTTAAGACTTACCCATGAGGAAGCTAAACTTTCCAAGATTGTATTTGTTCAATATTTAGTAAGTATGGCGGTAGTTGAAGCTGTTTTAACTTATGGCGTTGGCACTGAATTTGATTACTCTAGCATCCCTATTAAACTCAAGTGGCCTAATGATATCTATATTATGAAACCTGAATTTGTAGATAAGCCAGAATCCCAATCAACAAACTTTGTTCATAATATTGATCCAATTTACGCTAAAATTGGAGGTGTCCTTATTAACACATTAGTGCAAGGTAATGAATATATATTAATTGCAGGGTCAGGTACTAATGTTTACAATGCTGCTCCTAGTACATCACTCAATTTATTAGTTAAAAAATTAAATGAGGTAAGAGACACTAAAAATCAGCCACATTTACCTTCAATAACCATTGAAAGACTTGCCGCTAGGTTATTATACTGTTTCGAAAAATTATTTACCACCTTCCGTTATAGTGGTATGGCCCCACTTTTACCTAAATATTATAAATATTGGTTGCATACTGATCAAATTGTTACTTTAGGTTCTATGGGTAATGTCAAGGCTAGAATTCAAGGTATTACTTCAGATTGGGGATTCCTTGCTGTTGAGGAACTTGATCGTCATAATAACCCAACGGGTAAAATCTTAGAATTACAGCCAGATGGTAATTCTTTTGATATGTTTAATGGTTTAATCACCAGAAAAGAAAAATAGATGTATGTAGTTAGTTAGTTATTTAATATAACACAATACTGTTAAAAGATTTATTATTATTTTCTTTCTGTTTTATTAATTGTTAACTATATAAATTATAAGAGAAAAATGTATTCAATTTTTTTTTTGTTTTTTGTTTATTGTTTATTGTATTATATTTTGGTACATTTATTTGTAAAAACTAAAGAGATAATTAATTTAAAAAAATGGAAAAAATAAGGAAAAAATATATATCTTTTCAAAAAGCAAATATGTATAACGACAACATTATATTTATTTGTCTAGTATTTTTCTTTGTATTATAAAATGGTTAATTAACGTATTTTCTATTTGCTTAACTAGCGTTATATGCGCCACTTCAACAAAATTAAAAATAGTCGTCTTAACTGTTTTTGGAATCATCATCGTCGTAATTCTTACCATCAGGGCTATATTGAGGAGATCCTGGAGAGTAAGAAGTACCAGATCCTGGAGAGTAAGATGGGGATGTTGGGGAATATGATGGTGAGGTTGGGGAATATGATGGTGAGGTTGGGGAATATGATGGTGAGGTTGGGGAATATGATGGGGATGTTGGCGAATATGATGGTGAGGTTGGTGAATATGATGGTGAGGTTGGCGAATATGATGGTGAGGTTGGTGAGTATGATGGTGAAGAAGCACCTCCATAACCTGGTGAGGTTGGCGAGTAGGATGGTGAGGTTGGTGAGTAGGATGGTGAGGTAGGTGAATAACCTGGTGAGGTTGGTGAATATGATGGTGAGGTAGCAGAATATGACGGTGATGTTGGTGAATATGATGGTGAGGTTGGTGAATATGATGGTGAGGTTGGTGAATATGATGGTGAGGTTGGTGAGTATGCTGGTGAGGTTGGTGAGTATGCTGGTGAGGTTGGTGAGTATGCTGGTGAGGTTGGTGAGTATGCTGGAGAAGAAGCTGAATAACTTGGAGACGAAGGAGAGTAACTTCCACCATTACCACCATAACTTGGACTTGATACAAAAGTACCAGGAGATGTTGGTTGATAGCCACCATATGGTGACGTAGTGTTCATTGGAGAAGTAGCATAATTACCATATTCAGAAAGACCACCACGGTTTTCGGATGTACTAGCTTCGTGAATTGGTGAAAAATTAATATCTTCATCAATATCAATATCAGCATCAGCATAATTAGGAGATTGATCCATGTATGGGGTAGCAGAACCTTCAAGATCATCAGATGCTTTATGTAAGGAACTGGATGGAATGTTATAGTTAAATGGAATATCTTTAAGCATTTCTTCATTAACCAATAAGTCAAAGACACCAGTACCAACAGGAGCCATTTGACCTAATAAGACATTTTCAGAGACACCTTGACAATCATCTAATTCAGCACAAGCACCAGCCTCTAATAAAATTTCAACAGTTTCTTCGAAGGAAGCTCTCATTAAAGCACCAGTATCATTTCTATTAATACCATGACGAGTAATAGCCATCAAGTGGCCTCTTGATGTCATAGCATCAACTAGCATAGACATGTGACGATAGTTGACATAAGAACCACCAAAAGAAATGACTTTATAAGTTTCCTTATATAAAGTTTCTCTCGCAGCTTCCATACCCAAGACAGAAAGGACTTCAACAAAATTATTAGAATAAGTACGTGAGAAATCAACACCATCAATAGTCATAACTTCAGCAAGATTAACACCATCAGTTTCAAGAATAGATTCGGAAGTCTTCTTAAAGCTACCAGTTTCATCAATGATCATATGGTGCTCATTCTTAGAAATAAACACTTTACTAACATTTTCAATCCCTCTTAATGGAATATCCAAGATATGACCTTCAATTAATTTCAAAACTTGATCTTCTTCTGGCTCATCTTCATTAGCTGATTTATCTTCTTTAACCACACGACAACGAATAACTAATTTGTTACTACTTGCATCTTCGGACCAAATAATAAAAAGATCACTTCCAAAACTACTCTTAATACGTTCAGCAACTTGACTTAAAGTAACTTGTTTATCAAACAAACTACTACGGTCGATTTCAAATCTTAAAAGCCATGGTGATTGTTGATCTAGAGTTCTTTCAGTTTCTTCATCAGGAATAGAGAAGAAACCTTCCACTAAATCATAATCTTCTTCAATAACAGTAGAACGTGGATCAGGATCATAGAAAATTTCTGTAAGGGAAATAATATCTTTAATACTAGAGTATTGAATAGCAGCTTGGACTGTCTTAGCTTTCATTTCATCTTGGCCATATTCAGGTGTTAAGTAAACAGTTAAAGAAGGAGTCTTAATATTTTTAGCAACATTAAGAATTTCTTTCAAACGAGGAACCCCAAGGGTAACATTTTTAGATGAGACACCAGCATAATGGAAAGTATTCAAAGTCATTTGGGTAGCAGGTTCACCAATAGATTGAGCAGCAACAACACCCACCATTTCACCTGGATGAACAATGGCCTTTTGGAATAATTGTTCAATCTTACCAATACACCATTCAAAAGCATCTTTGTTTAATCTATATTCTTCAATAACTCTACGAGATGCTAATCTTGAACGAATAAATATTTGGAATAAAGTGGTAGCGTTTTGTTGAGCTTCTTCGGTTAAGGCACCTTCGCCTCTAATAACAGTCAAATTACTACATAATTCTCTGACTTGTTTAATAATTTGAGAAAGATGTAAGTCACTGGCCTTGTTTCTATCAACATTGAAAATTTGTTGAGAGTTTTGAACCACACGTCTAAGATTGACAGGTAATGGCCATTTACTATCACCAGCTGGGAAAATTTCTCTAAGGAATAATCTATCTTGAACTAATTGTTGATATTCACTATCTAATAATTTTTGCAATTCAATATCACCAGCAATTTCATCACTATATTCAATTAATGAAGACTTAAGTGATTTATTGCTATCCATCAAATCAATCTTATATCTACTTTCAAAAGTGGCATCGGATGCAGTAAGTGAATCAAGCGGTTGAGATTCAACTTGAGTACCATCCAAACCATCTTCCCCATAAAGGAATTGAAGAACAGTACCAGTAGAATTTCTAACGGTACCGTCATAATGAACAGTAATATCTTCCAAGGCTTTCACCAATCTTCTTTGAATATAACCGGTTTCAGCGGTTTTAACGGCAGTATCGATTAAACCTTCTCTACCAGCCATCGCATGGAAAAAAAATTCTTGAGGAGTTAAACCTCTCAAGTAAGAATTTTCAATAAAGCCTTTAGATTCAGGACTGAAATCATCTTTAGTAAAATGTGGTAAAGTTCTATCAGCAAACCCGAATGGAATTCTTTTACCTTCCACCATCTGTTGACCGACACATGCGGACATTTGGGAAATATTAATAAAGGAACCTTTAGAACCAGAAATAACCATCTGTTTCACATTATTAGAATCTTTCAAAGATTTTTCAGAATATTTACCGACATCATCTCTCGCTTTATTCAAAAGCTGAGCAACATTAGCTTCGAAAGCTTCTCTAAGGGTCATACCAGGTTCAGGTTGTAATCTATTAGCATGGGCATCCAAGATAACCTCTTGCACTTTTTGTTTAGCGTCATTAATAGTAGTAACAATCTTTCGCATAGTATTTAAATCAGCAATAGTATCACCAATACCAATAGAGAAACCATTATGAAGTAACCAATAATTAACAACTTTTTGAATATTAGCAAACAATTGAGCACATATTGCATGGCCTTTCTCTCTGAAAACAGTATGGATTAACCCACCAGCTGAAGAACCTACAGTTTTCTTATTAACAACACCAAACATGATTTGGCCATCAAGAATGAGCATACCATCATCAATTGGTGATAAGAAGGTGGTCTTTTCTTCAAATCTAATTAAGTTAATACCCTTTGGAATAGCCAAAGATAAAATTTGTTTACCAGTCCATAAAGGTTTTGGTTTAACGATGACTGGTTTTGGAACAATACCATCCCAATCTTTAATCCAAAAACAAATATTCATAACCTGATCATATTCCAAAAAGATATCTCTCAAAGTCATCTTTCTAGCACCACATAATGTATCTTGCACAATACCCATAACTGGCTTATTAGATTGAGGAGAAATAATTTGTAACGGAACGGCAGCTAAATTTTGAAGTTCGGATCTAGTCTCAGGAGTTTGAGGAACATGTAAATTCATTTCATCACCATCAAAATCTGCATTATAAGGAGAAGTAACAGATAAATTAATTCTGAAAGTAGAGAAAGGCATAACTCTTACTTTGTGAGCCATCATAGACATTTTATGTAAAGAAGGCTGTCTATTGAATAAAACAGGATCATTATCCATTAAATGTCTTTCAACTTTCCACCCATATTGTAATTGAATATCTCCAGCTCTTTTATGATATTTCAAATCAATTCTATCACCATTATCTCTGATAACATATTTGGCACCAGGATGTTCATTAGGACCATTTCTGACATATTCAGTTAATCTTTGAATATTGAATGGAGTAACAATTTCAGGATAAGTTAAAGTTCTTGCAATAGATCTTGGAACCCCAACTTGATCTAAATCTAAATTAGGATCACCAGAAATAACAGTTCTTGCAGAGAAATCCACTCTTTTTCCCATTAAATTACCTCTAACTCTACCTTCTTTACCTTTCAATCTAGATCTAATAGATTTAATAGGTCTTCCAGATTTTTGTAAGGCAACAGGTTGACCAGCAATATCATTATCCATATAAGTGGCTACGTGATATTGTAAAAGAGATTCGAATTCAATAACAACGTGAGCAGGAGACCCATCCATTTCTAATTTTTGTACGTTAATGTTGGCTTTTAAAATTTCAGCTAATTTATAAGTTAAATCATCTTCCCCACGAGCAGTTTCATTGAAAGCAATAGAAGGACGAACTGGCGGTGGTGGAACTGGTAAAACAGTTAAAATTAACCATTCAGGTCTGGCGTAATCAACATTGAAACCTAAAATAACTGCATCTTCATCAGAAATATGTTTAAAAACTTTCCAAATTTCTTGAGGAGATAATAATTTCTTTTCAGGTTGCGCATCACCATCTTCAGACTTATCAGCTTTCCAAGTCCCCCATAATTTTAAACCTTCTTTTCTAACAGTAGGTTGAGAATTACCACAACCACCCGCAGTAAGTGGATTTTCATTATCAATATTTTCTAAATCTTCTTCATCATTGATACCTGCATCACAAATCATTTTAGTTTTACTTGCTTGCCATATAGCTTGAAATCTCTTCTTTGGATCTCTGATACTAATAAGCTTTTGAACTGCAGGAGAATTTTTATCCAACAATAATTTACCACAGTGCATACAGACACATTCACAAACTTTTTTAATTTTTGCAATGAACCCAATATGAAAAACAGGTTTTGCTAATTCAATATGACCAAAATGACCAGGACATTCAAACATATCCTCACCACATGTTTGACATTTAAATGCACGGTCAATAGTTCCCAATCTTGGATCACTTAACCCACCATCTCTAGGTCTTCTGTTTTCATCCATAATTTCAGGGAATTCAATCTTTGCCACACTGATTGCACGCTATAAATAAAAAAAATATTAGAATCATACTTAAAGAAAAAATTTAAAATTAATTTCAAGATAGTTTGATTATGATTAATATTAATGTCCATACTTCGATAAAAAAAATAATGATGAAAATCCCATTTCATTTTTATTTAATATTTCCTTTATTATAAATCGAAAATTATTCTTTTTCATAGATTAATATCTTATTTAAAAAAATCCCTTTGTTCCAAATATTTTGTTGCCTCTCCCTTTTTCCAAAAAAAAAAATTTTCTGCCTGTACTCTCTTATACTGTTGATATTGATTATGGACATATTTATCAATCAAATTATTAAAATATCTATATTAAGTATGCTACTTACAGTTTCTTCAGGTGAGAAGACACCAAATTGGAGCTATAATAAACTATGTTAGTATTTCATATCATTTAGTTGAATGGCAAAAAAAAGTAAATAATTTTTGAAATAAACATACCTCCTTCACTGTACGAAGAGGTGCACTAGAATAAGCAACAGTTCGAACACTCATATTCAATAAGCTTAAATACCAAAAAGAATCTATTGAATTTATTGATTTGTAAATTCAATAAAACTCCGATTAAGTATATTGTGTTGGTTGGTTCGTTTTATATATTATTTAAATCACTGTTATATGTGAATTAATTCACTTTTTTTAAATTTCGTTTTCCATTTTTTCGTCCTCTTTTTTTCGCATTTTTCAAATTTCTTTCAAAACAAGTGTAAAACACCCGTACATTTTTTCTCCTTTGTAATTTCTTCTTTCAGTATTTTCGAAATTTCCCAATTAAGTAATTTTTTATTTTTCATCATCGCAGAAAGCCATGTATTTGTTAAATTATTTTGGTATTTTAACATGATCATAGATCATAAATTAAGCTTTTAATAGATATCTAAATTAACCTTATGTATATCTATGAAAAGAATAAATACAATAATAACAATTAAAGAAAATTATGAATTGCTACAAATTGATTATTAAACCATATAATATTCTTACAATATTAACGTGTCTTTTTTATTAAAAATATTACAATTTATTAATTATTTATAAGATATGATTATTAACTGAAGAATTTAGATAATGCAGCTTTTTCCTTTTTGATTCTAAGCTTTTCAACTTTTTGAGCTTTTTCAATGGCAATTTTAATAGCACCATCATTAGGAGTTAATTTATCCGCAGCATTTAAATCTTTTAATGCATCCTCAGTATTTTTCAATTGAGTGTATGCTACACCACGTCTATATAATGCTTTGGCTTTTTGTTTATTAGTGATCCCTTCACTTCCTAAAGCACCAGTTGCAGCAGAAATAGTTTCTCTATATTTATTAAGTTTTAAAGTGACTAATGATAAGTTCAAGTATGAAGATACCTTCAAAGCAGTTAATTTTTCAATTTCATTTTGAGGTAAATCATCAGGGAAATATTCTTCAGTGAAATTTTTGCACTTTAAGAATTTTTCATAAGATTTTTCGATCTTATTCTCTTTTAATAATTTAGTGGCAATACTCTTAACAGTTTCAATAGCTTCGAAGACAGTCTTGGAATCTTCTAAATCAACTTTGTCATCATCAACTAAATAATCAGCGTAAATATCACCGGTACCATCATCTTTAATGGTAACAGGTAAAGGTTCATCAGCGGCCAATTCACCGGCATCTTCAATAATACAAGGAGTAACTGGTTTATCATTTTCACCTGTTGGAGTTGACTCTAAAGCCTTGACAATACCTTTACCTTGTAAGACTTTACCAAAGACAACATGTTTACCATCCAAATGAGGAGTTTTAACAGTAGTGATAAAAAATTGGGAACCATTGGTATTTTTACCAGCATTTGCCATACTTAATAAGAATGGACGATCGTGCTTAAGTTCAAAATTTTCATCTTCGAATTTTTCACCATAGATTGATTCACCACCAGTACCATCTCCTGCAGTAAAATCACCACCTTGAATCATAAAATCTTTAATAATTCTATGAAAACTAGAGCCTTTATAGCTTAAAGGTTTACCAGCTTTACCAATACCTTTTTCACCAGTACATAAGGCTCTGAAATTTTCGGCTGTCTTTGGAACAACATCGCTGAATAATTCAAAGATAATTTTACCTTTTTTTTCACCTCCAATTGAAATATCAAAAAACACTCTTGGATTAGCAACCATTTTTCTAATTATTTATTTATTTATTTATAGATATTTATTTATTGTTATTTTTAAATTTATTGACTTTAACTGAATTTATCTAATTTAAAAATTGAATCTTTGGCCACCATTTGCCAGTTCAAATTTTCAATTTAAATTTCAATTTTTTTCTTACCTTCCCCAATAGCATTTTTTCCTCTCCCTTTCAAAGAATGTTCGAGAAACTTCATTACCTGAAAAAGGTTATATACCTAATATATGGATTTTAATTATGGTTTATTTAGTATTATTTGTGGATTAAATATATCGTAGGAAAAACAAAACAAGATTTCAGATACACTCATTATTAAGTTAAGTACCTTGTTTCACTTTATAAATCTAGAAATGTAATGATACATCAAATATTACTGAGGAGAAATAAGCTGTCATTATTTGAAAAATATAAGTATCATAATTGAAAGATACGGCATCAAAGCTCTGTATGAAAATTAAAAATGTAAAATAGGTACAGATTTATAGTAAACTACCTTTAATTTGTGTTGGTTATGATATTATACCAAGTTGAAACATGACATATTTTAATTAATTAACTCCGAAGAAAACATTCAAACTACCATTAATGATTAATTAAATTTCTATTAAATGAGTGAATGTATTGTTGTCTGTCTATATAATGCAAAAAAAAAAAAAAAAAAAGAAAAATGATAAAAATGAAATAAATAAAAATGCTAAAGGCGAATTGAAGATTTTTGTAAAACGAATGTGAATGCAATGATTAAAGTAAATAAAAAAACCCTATAATGTGATGTTTAAAAAAATGAATGTATGAAGCTGAATTGTTTTTACCAATAAAAAAAAATAATATTTAGTTGTAGACTTCTAAACTAGAGTATTGAGATCCATGTTGTGGTAAAACGGAGTTTGGATTAATCTTATCGTAAGTAATGTATTTGTAAGGGTATTTATTAGCACAGGTGACGCCAGCGTTTTGTGCTTTTTGTGGTTTTTTAAAAGAGGTAGTTGGGGTTTGGATAAATTGATCTAATGAATCCATTGATGATGGAATAGTAGTGATTTTAATATCAGTGTTACTAAGACTGTAGATACTGCTATTAGATTTTGGAGATTCAGAAGAAATATCAGAAGCGCTATCAGAGTAGGTAGATCTTGGACTGATTTTACTGCTGTTACTACCAGTACTGCTAGCATCAGTAAGAGATTCGGGGCTAGTGTACGAGGAGACAGATTTGATTTCAACAGACACAGGAGCAGCAACTTTGGCAACTTCTTGTTGTGGTTCTTGCTCTTTAGGCATGGAAACTTCGCCAGCAACTGGGATATTAGCTGGGTTAGGGTTGTAGTTGTTGTTAAATTTGACATTGAAATCATCAATGTAAGCTTCAAACCCTGGAATCTTAGATAATAAGTTATCGTTAAAAGAAACTAATTTATTGATATTGAAAGTTAAGATTAATGGATTGTGTTTTAAAATATTGTTTAAAATGAAAAGTTCTAATTCATTAATTTTTCTAGTTGGAATTTTAGTTAATCTTGACCAATATTTAGCTTTCATAGCAAAATCATTTAATGATTTGTTAGAGATCATTAAACAAGTGACAAAGTTCAAGAATAAATTGTCTTCTTTAGTTTTGTAGAAAGATGGATATGGTTCAGAACCAGAAATTTCTTCTTCTTGAATATATTCTTTAACTAAATCTAAAAAGTATAAAGCGTTCATGATAATGAAGTTTGGAAATCTCAATCTAGCTAAGATTTTCTTGACTTTAATTAAAAATTGAGTCTTCAATCTGGTTAATTCAAAATCACCTAAGTCACCATTATCTCTAACTTTAATATCGAACCAACTGGTTAATGAATAAAGCCCAACGAAGTTTCCGTTTAAAACAAAATTGTAGTCATTTTCATCATCGTTGATGAAGTTGATCATTTCTTCTCTGATTTGAGGTGAGGAAGAAGTGAGGGATCTCATTATTATTGTGTGATATATGTATAAATTAAAAATGTATGTATGTATAAAAATAAATTAATAAATAATTAGATAATTATTTATTATTATTCGATAAATCTATTGATGTAAATATTTGTTACTCTATAATATTGAATAATATTCAAATGGTTAAAATAAAGAATAAAAAAAAGAATTAGTTATGATCAAGGGAATTGGATCTTTAAATACTTTCAAATCAATATTGCAATAATAAAATAATTAAATAATAAAATAATACCAAAGATTAGTTTGAAAGCTTTGAAAATGTATTAGATTCATAAATAAAAGCATGAACAATATATTGTACTCCCTACCTATAACAATGAAAATAAGTCAAAAAGTTATTACCAGTATAATAAACTTTTGCATGTACTAAGAAAAAATAAGAACTCACATAAATATCTATTTTTAATTATATACCCTTAAAATAGTATAATTTTTTGCTTCCTATGTTCCTCACTTCTGGGATCAAAAAAGAAAAGCTTTTTTTCCTTATATTCTTTGGACCTCTTCCATCATTCGTTGGAAAATACTTCCTTAAGGTGGTTTTCCATCTTCTTCTTTCCCAGTACCTAATCTATAGTATAAAAAATATGAAATTAAATTCATTTGTGGGCTACCGTGATTGCGCCTTCCCCAGTGATGAGTTTTTACCTCGCTTACCCTAAATAGGAACGGTAACTTTTTGAGCCCATCAATTGAAATATAAATTCTGAATTAATATTAGGACTTTTATCTTATCAATTTCACAATAAGATACATCTGCAATAAAAATCAATAACTACCTATGGTTTCTTCGTTTTACTATAGTGAATCATTATATTATAAAATATTCGAGCCATCGACAGCTTGATAAAAAGTTCTTAGGATAATAGTGTATCTTGAATACACTATTTAAGGTAACTAGAGAGCGTGGTGATCCTCCCCCTAAGTTTCATTCAATATTGTACATTTCTTTATATAGAAGTATATGCTAAGACTTTTTATTACTATAATACCTTTATTTTAAATGTATCATTCAAAAACTATTATCACTACATTAATTTTAAGTATTATTTGTGATCCATATTGTACTATTGCTGTTAATACTTCTTCTTTTTTTTCTTAATATTATTAGTTACAATGATATATAAACATTTTCTACTTGCAATACTGTTATGATTATGATTAATGATTCTCTATGGTGACTCAATATCGTATCTTTGATGACATTGCTTGTAACTGTAGTTTAGTCATAGAATGTAGATTTTTGCAGTTTTTTTTTAAAATGCAGCAAATGAAATTACAGTTTTAGCAATTAACTATGGGTAGTATTGTTACCACTTACAGGAAATTCAGGGGCCCAATGAAAGAATGAAAGGGAAAAACAAGATAAAAAGCTTGTTTTTTTCTTTCACGGGCGATAATACTAGGACGGCCCCCAGTAGACTTACTAGGAGCTTGTTGGTCCAAAAAATAAACATAGTTACTTTTAGCTCACGTGAACTAGAAAAATAAAAGAAATGAAAAATTCTACTAATTAATTACCATAGAATTCAAAAATAAAATTAGGGAAAGGATAAATAACTAATTAAAAAAAATTATTTAAGGGTGCTGTTAATGAATTGAATCCCTTACTGAGTCTATTTATTCAAGGTCCTTTGTACTTACTGGTACAGCTTCTTTTTAGTTTGCACATAAAAATATACTTCTTTCTAAGTCTAAGCAAAAATCATGGTAACAAAACTTCACGCAGGGAAAACTACTAAAACCAAGAAACTGCTAGTTACCAAAGCAAAACAGACGTTATCAGACAATAAAATAGCAAAGAGTTCTAAACATCCCTTGAAATCCAATGGAAAGCATGCTACTACTACAATTGAAAAGATAGATGGATCCCAGAAAATAATAAATAAACCCTTGGTAAAGAAGCCTCCAAAGTATCCCCCTAATAAATTAGGTCAGAGGTACTGGTTAATAAAATCTGAACCTAATGTAAGAATTGATGAATCTTCAAAGCAGGATATTTCTTTCCCTTTTTCATGTCTCATTGGAAATCCTGGAGAAGCTTGGGATGGTGTTAGAAACTATGAAGCAAGGAATAATTTATTTACCATGAAAGTTGGTGATTTATGTCTCTTTTATCACTCTAACTGCAAGGATCCAGGGATTGTTGGTTTAGCAAAAGTTTCTGCTGAGCCTCATGTTGATGAAACCCAATTTGATCCTTCTGATCCTCATTATGATTCAAAATCTTCTCGTGAAAGTCCTAAGTGGTGGTGTCCAGACGTTGTTTTCTATAGAAGATTCAGAAGTAAGATAACATTAGAAGAATTACGTGAAAATAGTACTGGAGCTTTGGAAGATTTCATGCTAGTTAAGCGAGGCCGGTTAAGTGTTATCCCTGTGAGTATGGAACAATATGATGCCATAATTCAATTAGAATCTCAGCATAACATTGAAGATAATTTAGACTGCGATATCCCTCATAAATTTATCACACCTATGGATCAGTCGTAATTCTAACTAAAATATATTAGACAATTTATAGGAAAATCCAGTTACAATATAAATTAATGGAAAGAGAAAAAAAATAGTTCTATTAAGTAGTAGCCATTATCTACTGGAATATTTATAAATTAAATATACAGGTATGTGCGTTTATGTGTTTATGTATTGTATTGTATTATTAGCCATCATTACATGATTTATTTTTTGTTGCCATTAAAATTCTTATTCTTATTTGTACGTGAACCAAATTGATCATGATTATTATAAAACTTATTATTATTACTATTGTATTTATACCCATACTGTGGCCCCATAGTATTATTCATATTGATATTACTTGAAGGGAAGAAACCTGTTGGATATACAGGAGCACCGTTAGAACCAGGAAAATATGGCATTGGTTGAGGTGGTATATTGTTAGTAATTGGAACTATCATTGGAAACTGTGGTGGAGGTAGTGGAGGAGTTGTCATTGCTCCAAGTTGTTGAGGTGGTGATGATATTGAGCCATAAGGATATCTTTGATATAATCCACTACTCCCATTCCCATTGAATGAGCCCATTTGCTGATAGCCATAAACTGGTATTGGTCCAGTATTACTTGCTGGTATTCCAGAGAATGGCAATTGGGATCCTGGTGGAGGTATTCCTGTCAACAAGTTATTATTGTGTTTATTGTTTTTTTGACCTGAATAATGATGATGCTTATATGACAGTTGTTGTCTATAGTTATTATTATGTCTTGATTTATTGTATGAATATTTATTGTAACCATTCTTATTATTACTATAATTATTATTATAATTTTTCCTATTAGGTCCATGTTTTGAATTCTCTTCCTTCTCTTCTTCTTCTTCTTCCTCTTCTTGTTCTTCTTCTTCTTCTTCTTCTTTTTCCTCTTCTTCTTCTTCTTCTTCTTCTTTTTCCTCTTCTTCTCCGTCTTTCTCTTTTTCACTTCCACTACAACAGTCATTAGGCTCTTTATTTATTCTTTCCTTTGTAAGTAAATAAAGTTCTTCCTTATCAACACGTTTCAATTCTAAAAGTTCCGTTTCCAGTAATTTATCAGTGATTTCTTTTACTGCTGTATCTTCTTTCTCTTCCAATTCTTGTTTCTTTTCTTTTTCTTCTTCTTTTTCTTCTTCTTTTTCTTCTTCTTCTTCTTCTTCTTCTTCTTCTTCTTCAGTAGATTTATTTTCTGGTTGTGGTTCTTTAACCTTTTCAGTTTCTTCCTCTTGTTTTTCATTATTTTCATTAGTTGTACGTCTCATGATTTTCATGTTAAGTTTTGTCGCATCGGTGCTACATTCATCAATATCACTATTAGTACTAGTATTATTGTTACTAGTATTTTTACTATTGCTGTTATTATAATAATGGTTCTTATTATGATTTCTGTATCCATAATTTTGGTTTCCGTTATTGTGATAATTATAGTTTCGAGATTTATTATTATTGAAGTACTTAGCCGCATTATTGTTATTTTGATTTTGGTAATAAGCTCCAGAGAAATTAACAAAATTATTATTGTGCATCATATGATTATTTTCATTATAGCTATATCTGTTATTGTTGTAATTGTATGCACCATAAGATAATTCTTTCAATGACAACTCACTAAGCTTGGTTCTTGAGTGACTAATTTGTTCATTTGATGATCCGTTATTGGGTATTTCTTTAGATCTCATACTATTATTATTTACTTTATCTTCATTCAGATCTCTCTCCTGTTCTTCATGCTCATTCGCATCCGATTGTTCTTCATCATCATTTTCTTTTGAATTTGAGTTCTTCTTTTCGTCGTCTTCATCCTCTTCGCTGTATATATTCAATTGATTGGGTGGTGTAAAAGTCTTGAATACAACGACGGAGACACCATCATTTGCTAATATATGTCTCAATCCATGATAATCAGCAATGTGGTGAGCTAAAAGACGGCAATATGAATTCATAGGACTCAATTTGTAAGAATTAATATTTGAATCAATGAACTCAAGTAAAGAGTTTTCCAAAGTTAAAACAAATACTCTATCTTTATTATTAAAAAGAGCGGATTTAAGAGACCTTGAGAGCTCATATTTTTTATTCTTTGTTTGAAAATTGTTGTTGCTGTTGTTATTGTGATGATTCAAGCCATTTGCATGGATTGGCAGTGGAGTCAATGGTAATGTGTCAGACATTTTTTTCTCTTATTTTGATTCAACAATATTTATCAAACGGCATAAAATTTATATATATCTTATTATATTTTAAATATATCTGTTTGTATAATTACTGCTATAAGATTCCTTATTACCATGTATTTTTTTTTCCTTTCTTTCTTTCTTTTATAATTCAATTCAGGAACGTATATAATTTTTTTACAGATAAAAACAATTTCAAGCAAACAAAAATAGCAATGTTATATTCCCAAATTAATAAATAACAATTCTATTAATAATTGACTAATAAGATAATATTTTTTTTTCCAATCAATATTGTTTATCAGTTTGCTAAATGGTAAATTATGTTGAAAATTCCAACACTATAAGAAAAATAGAATAAATATATAAAGAAAAAAAATTTTTTTTTTAATAATTTTCTATTTCCTAGAAGAGATGGGGGATTATCTCCGGTAAATACAACCACAAATTATATTGAAGGAATTTATTTTAATCACATGCTAAGTCACGTTTAATGATAATTACGGCTTGTATAATAATGTTGATATCTTTCATATTTAAGTATTTTTTCAAAAAAGTTGATTATGATCTGTATTGCAATTATTAATTTATTGTTTAATTAATATCTTTTATGCTTATATGTTTATAAAATAGATTAAATAGTAATTATAGTTAAACTATCAATAATAGCAAACTAGCCCTAATAATGATATGTTCATGCACGTGATATTTGTGACTATTTTTTATAAATATTTTTATAAATTGTTAGCAAATTCTCAAAATTTACTTTTAGGGCTACTTTTTCTCTAAAAAATCTTTATTGTTTTTTCTCTTTTTTTTCTTTTTTCTTTTTTTATTATTTTTTTCAACATGAGAAAAATTTAAGAAAAAAATTTTTTTTTTAAAAAAATTAATATCTAGTAAAAGTTTCTTCATGATATCTATATATCTTATATCTTATACATATTCATATATATCATACATTGATCTAATCAATTTCTAATAAATTATATCAAATAATAATACCTTCAAATATGGCTAAAGAAATCAAAGATATTAAAGAATTCGTTGAATTATCAAGAAGAGCTGACGTTAAGCAGGTCACTATCAAAACCAATGCTAAAGTCAATGCCAACGGAAAGAAGTTCACTGAAACCAAATTCAAGATTAGAGGTTCTAAGAACTTATACACTTTGATTGTTAACGATGCTGACAAAGCTTCTAAATTACAACAATCATTATCTCCATCATTAGAAATTAAAACTATTGCTTAAATTAATATAAAGGAATGATTAATCATTTTTTCAATTTTTCAATAATATTAATAATAAACTCACTTACTTTGTACCAATTTTTTATTTAGTTTTATTTTCTTCATGATCACAAACAATATAACGAATAAAGGATAAATTTATTCTTTTCACTCAAAAAAATTTTTTTTTTTTTTCAATCGAGGATAGTCAGTTTACTGAATTTTGTTAAATAGGCTTGGAGAATGGGAATAAATGATAACAACATTTTAAAGAAATGAGAAGGAAATTACAATGATTTGATATTAATACATCAATATATGAAAATAAATAGGTGATTATTAATCTATTGAGTGTAATGTTTATATTTCATTATATGTTACGTTGCAATTCAATCTATAGAAATTAATTAATTATTTATTTTTTTATGTCTGTCATATTAAATGTTGAATGATTTTCTTTTTTGGTTTTTTAGATACTCTGTTGACTTTTTCCCACTCTCTTTCAAGTTTTTTAACAGGTTTTTTGAACTCATCTCGAACATGTAGAAATTTGCAAGTATCACCAAAGCCACAGTAACCATGTTGTTGGTAATCTTTACACACGTCTCTTTGGAAATCCATAACTGTAGTAGATTTAATGTTTGAGGCTGTTTTTATTGGGCCCCTTTTATTTTTTTCAGTAAAACTGTTTTCACGGCTATTGTTGGTAAATGTAGAGTATTTATCTTGGCCTTTGTATGTACCATCGCTATTGACAGTCCCAGATTTTGACTGTTCTTTCTTGATCCTTATTAATTCATTGGTTTCTGAGATTAACCTATCTTCTTTAACAGCATTATCTTTTCCAGAATTAGATAATTGAAATACTGAGCCATCTCCCTTTAATTTATTGTCTTTACTGTTTTCCAATTCTTTTTCCTTTCCATTAGAAGCAGTAATAGTAGATGTTTTTTTGATTACTAATTCTATATTTTCACCATCATTCTCACTTTCATCGTCATCAATTAATACATTTTTCTTCACTTTCAAATTTTTATTCGCTTTTCTTTTCTTAAACATCGTATTGTTATATATGCTATTCTAATATATAATGTCTATGTTCTATGTTCTTCTTGAAAAATTATTAATCAATCAGTCCAATCAATAATATAATGATAATTTTTTCCCTCATCGGTTTGAAAAAAAAAAAAAAAAAAAAAAATATATATATTTATATATATATATATATTTTGAGTTTATCATGTGAAACTATTGCTAAGTAAACTATTTTCTTTTTCTTTTTCTTGCATTTTTTTTTTTTTAGTTTTCTTGTTTTTTTGGGTGGTAAGGAAATTAACTCAAAATATCCTACTCCCTTATTAATTAAAAGGAGGTTCTATTAAAATATACTTTAGTTTATTTGCTTTCTATTTTGCTTTTTTTTATATTTAATTTACTTTATTATTTATTTATTACTTTTTGTATCTATTACTTTTTTCCATAATTACCATTTATTTTTTGTTTTGTTTTAATAAAATAAAATAGGAAAATGGGTAGCTCTAAAATTCTAAACGAGTCTAACAATAATAGCAATGTGAATACTGGGAATTCCAATATTAATAAGTCAACAGCTAGTTTAGGTGGCGGTGGAGTCACTAAAGGTTTGAACTCTAATATATCTACGCAAGTAGAAGAAACTGATGAAACTACAAGAGCACCGTTTTCTAAATTATATTCATCTTTAAATGATGAATTTTTCAATAAAGAAACAAAATCATCGCCACTATTGGCAACGACACCTCCAACTGTGTCTAAAGCTTTAATTCGTTCATATCCATATTTATTAATTGCAGATTACTTTTTAGGAATATTAACGTGGACTAATGAAGATATTTATTTAAATTTACTGTTTGCCACTGGTATCATAACATTTATTTTTTACTTTGATTCAACTGTCACTTATTTTGGTCATTTAGTTGGGTTTTTATTACTTTCATTATATTTTTTATTAATCAAGAAAATTCAATGCCAGCAAGAAGAAAATCCTACCCTTGATGATATAGTGCAAACCCTTACAAGAGTCTCAATCAAAACTGATATTTTATTAACCCCGATGACATCACTTAGTTTAACTCAATATGACTTAAAGAGATTATTCTTCACAATTATATTCCTTAGTCCATTTTATATCTTCATTACAATGTTCATCATCACCCCAAGAATACTTGTCCTTATTCTTATTCTGTATGTATTACTATATCATTCAATTTATTTTAGAGTCACAAGACGTATTCTTTGGAAATCTAAAACGGTGAGATTATTATGTTTTTACTT
This sequence comes from Saccharomycopsis selenospora, assembly GCA_030583325.1. Taxonomy (NCBI): domain Eukaryota; kingdom Fungi; phylum Ascomycota; class Saccharomycetes; order Ascoideales; family Saccharomycopsidaceae; genus Saccharomycopsis; species Saccharomycopsis selenospora. The sequence goes on from JAJMHY010000001.1 coordinate 138,386, forward strand.
AACTGGATTAAATTTTGATAAGGCTTCGAGTCCTGGTCTTTTCTCAAATGTTATGAATAAAGTTAAAAAGGCTAATAATATTACATCATTATCCCACAATTCCGGTAAACCAATTAAATTCACATATGTTATTTATGAAAATCAACGTAAATGGTTGGGTATTGGTTGGACCTCAAACTTATTAAATTATGAGAGAGCCCCATGGACTGATGAATTTTTGAATGAATCACCTTCTCCTGATGATTTTAAATTGCCTGATTATAATGAAGATGGAGAAAATATGGTATGGAGATGGGTTGATTCTACTTGGAGATTGGATTTGACTAATGATGGAGCTCTTACTTTAAAGCATGCTAACAAAAAGACAACAGTTGATCCAGCTGCTGATGATGGATACATTTATTACGATAATACTTGGAAGAAACCAACAAGTGAGGATTCATTTGGTAAATATACTAGAAAAAGAAGATGGATACGTTGTGCTGAATTAGTTCATTTGTCAAAATCAAATACTACGCTGACTCTTAGTAATGGTGCTATTTATTTAAATGAAACCCTTGTCAATTCACCAATGAGTCCAAAGATTCAGCAAGTACAGGCTACTGGTATTCAATCATCAAGTATTGAAGTCAATAATGGAACTACAGATACTAAAAGACGTAAAAGTATAAGATTTGATACAGTTCCTAAAATTCTAGAGGATAAATCTAATGAAGAATCAATTGATGAAAATAATTATTCTCATAATTATAATGAGGAAAATGATGATGTTGGTGTTAATTCAAACTCAAAAACTAGTACGTTAAGCAAAAATCATGATTTAAATTCTTCTTTGAATTCACCTGATTAGAGTTATACTTGCTTTAACAGATGCGTTGTTTCCTTATAATTAATATTTTTTTTATTCTTTATTATATATATATATAACTTTTTTATAAGTTCATAGGTAATGTGTGATGATTCATTAAATACATAGCTATTTTCAAAAAAAAATTTAAGATTGTATGAGGAAAAAAAAGGCTTTTTTGAAAGATTTCAACATGCATAATTTTTTTGTTAATAATTTAAATATATGCAAATAATTGGTTATTTTACGAGTATATTTCCATGCTTGGTTAATATATTATTGTAACTTTATCTAGATTAATTTATTTTATTTTAATAATGATTATATATATATATTTATTTATTTTATTTATTGTTTGAGAATCCTATATAATATTTCTATATTGTTAATAAAATATTATATAAATTAATTATAAAAAAAAAAAAAAAAATAAAATAAAATAAAATAAAATAAAATAAAATAAAATAAAAGAAGTTAAAAGACACTATTATGACTTTATTTTGCCTTATATATAGTTTATGATTATACATGAGAATACTAACAGACTATCTACTATAATGTAAAAGGAAATCAGTTTGTGGAAATGTCTCTACATACCTTTATTTTGAATAAAAATTTATGATATATACACTTTTAACCATAATTCAAAATTTATGTGCCAATTCAATAATATTAACAGCCACTTTAGCATCGTCATCACTTAAATAAATTAGCTATGTTAGCCATTTGATTGTTCTAACTAGAACAAAATACATTAAAGCTGCGTGTGTGTCTTTAGCATAAAAAAAGCAAGAACAGAGATAATACGAAAGAAAAACAAAGGAAAGAAAAAAAGAAACATAAAAAAAATTACAAAAAAAGAATTACATATTTATTCTTTTTGATCCTAATTTTTAATCAACAAAGTTAATCATTAAATAATAATTAATAAACAGAAAATTAAAAGGAAAGAAATCAAATAAAATCAAAGAAACTCAAATATTAATTCAATATTTTCCTATTTTTTCTTTTTTTTTTTTTTTCGTTATTTTTTAGTTTTTTTTTTTTCGACGTTGATTGTTTTCCTAAGTTATTTTTCATAACCATATATTTTATCTTTTTAGGGATTGCCACATTTCTAATTTAAAATTATGAGTGAAGGTGAAGATGATATCAGAGCCAAAAGATTGGCAAGATTACAACTTTTAGCTGCAAGAAATAAAGCTGTTGATAGCGAAGAGAGTAAAACTAACTCTAGTTTGACACCTGATTCAAAGAAAGCTGCACCTGATTCTTCTGGAAGCGAAGTATCTACTCCAACTAATCCATTATCAGCTACTCCAGCGTCATCATCAGCATCATTATCTAACAAACCAATTGTTAAACAGAATGTTGAAAAAATTGTTTCGTCAACTTCAGAGACTACATCATCCTCAGCTAAAGCAACTGCTGCATCATCTACTCCGAGTACTGAAAATTCAAATGATGTATTACAATATTGGCTAAAAACTGAATTAAGTAAGATAATCCTTTCAAAGATTACTAAGACGCTTAATTTAAAAGATTTAGGAATTGATAGTAGTAAATTTGCAGAACTTGAAATTTCTAATGAATTGGATTCTCTTGACTCTTCTGAAAAATATGTAGATGCCTTTTTAAATGATGATATTATTGATAGAATATTCATCGAGAATTTAACTGAAATTGGAAGAAAGGATCCACTAGCATACCTTTTCAATATTTGGCTTAAATCAAAGGCAAGTTTAAGAATTGTTAATAACAAGATTGCTTTAAAGAAACACATTCCTAATTATCGTGATGAGCAGAGTTTCAATAAGAAGAAAATTTTAGAAGAAGTTATAAGACTTTCATCATCGTATGGGCTAAATGGATTTATTGTTCCTGATATGTTTGTTAACAATGATACTGATAAATATCTTTCAAAATTTTACCATGGGATTTCCAATCCTCAATTTATTGATTATGTGTTGACAATAATAGAACAAGCTAAACAAGATGATTCTCTTTTGGAGCTTTTAAATAACTTACTTCCTTACATTTCATATAGACTCAAGGCAAAAAATGTATGTGATACTAACGACCAAGAACTTATACATGCGTTGAATTTTTATACTGCAGTTTTGCAAGATAAAGCAGTTCTGTCAATTTTCTCTCAAATTAATTCTTTCCATATTCAGAATATTAATGCTTTCACTTTTGAAACTGATACATTATTAGGTCCAATATTGAGAGCTTCACCTATTCATTCAAATATAGCGTCAAAATTATTTGATAGATCTGTTAGACCTCTTTCTGATTATGAGGTTAGTAAAATTCAAGAATCGGTGCAAATTCAACATTGTGCATTTATTAATACTTATTTATTCCCAATTATTGATAAAATAATCAGAGGTTCTGCTGAATCTAGAAATCAATTGTTGAAATATTTTTCAGTGATTATTAATAGTAATCATTTAAGAATGGCATCTCAACCAAATTATGCTAAATTATCTAGTCATGGATTCATACTTAACATTTTTTCGATATTAGTTAAATTATCTTTACCATTTCTTGGTATTGATTTCAAAAAAATTGATAAAATTGATATTGATTATTTAAATGTTAATAAATTAATTGATCTTAAAGAAGAAACTAGAATTAATGCAACTACTAAAGAAGCCGAAGATGCAATTGAAAAGCCATCAGAAGGGGCATCTGCTAACTTTATATCAGATTGTTACTTTTTAACTTTAACATATCTACATTATGGATTTGGTGGGCTATCATCTTATGAAGAAAAAATTTACAAGTACATTGAAAACTTACAATCTAAAGTTGATATGTTAAAAATGCAACAATTGAAAATGAATGTTACTAATTCACGAAATTCTGTTGTTTTTAATAGATTAGCAGAAGCACAATTGAAAAAATTAGAATCACAATTAAATATTTTCAAATCCGAGGCTGATGCACTTCACGGATTTTTCATGAATCAAGAACTTCAACAAGAATTTTTTGATTTTGCCTCATCATCTTGTGTTTTTTTTTTAAGAGTTATTGAACCAACTCATAAATATCCAAACCTTGAATTGAATTTGCCTTTCATTTCTGATGAAGAAATCTTAGAAAATATTGATAATTCAGATGCATTAAGAGAAAAATCACCTAAACCATTCAAATATTATCCAGAATTTGCGGTGGAGAGTATAATTAGATACTGTACTTATATAACCAGATACGGTAATAATCCTTTGAAAAATAATCGAGTTAGATTAAACTATTTCATTGATTTTGCCGTCACTATTCTTAGATGTCCTGAACTTGTCAGTAATCCTCATTTAAAAGGTAAACTTGTTGAGTGTTTATTTTATGGATCGATCCCAGCTCACAAGAGTGATTATCAGGGTTTCATGATTGAATCATTTACTGTTAATAAATTAGCATTGAATAATTTATTATATGCACTTTTAGATTTCTATGTTATGGTTGAAAGAACTGGTGCTTCATCACAATTTTATGATAAATTCAATAGTAGATATCACATATCTGTGATAATTGAAAAACTTTGGGATTTCTCACATTATCGTGATCAATTAAAAAGATACAGTGAACAGAACGAAGAATTTTTCATTAGATTTGTTGCTAGAATGTTGAATGATACAACTTACTTACTTGATGAATCATTAAGAGAATTGCATTCAATTCACAGTATTAGTAAAGAAATAAGACTACGTACTGAAAGTGGTAATTTAGAGACTGCTATTGACGATACATTTGAAGGTATCAATATGGAAGAACTTAATAATAGATTATCATCAGCAGAAAGGCAAGCAAAAAGTTTTATTAATCTTAGTGATAAGACTTTACAATTATTTAATTTATTCACTGGTGATGTTCCAAAGGCTTTTACTAAGGTAGAAATCATTGATAGATTAGCCGGTATGTTGGATTATAATTTGAATGAATTAGTTGGTCCTAGATTCCGTGAATTGAAAGTGAAGAATCCGGAAAAATATGGATTTAATCCAAGAGGATTATTAAACACAATTGGCCAAATTTTCATCAATCTTTCTAAAGAAGATGATTTTGCAGTTGCCGTGTCTAAAGATGGTAGATCATTTAAGAAGGAATTATTTTATAAAGCATCATCAATTTTACAAAAAGTTGGAACTGTTAATATTAAAAAATTGGAAAAATTTGCTGATAAGGCAGAACAATATAGATTAGAAGAAGAAGAAGAAGAATTAGAATTAGGTGATGATATTCCAGATGAATATTTAGATCCATTAATGTTTACTATTATGGAAGATCCAGTGATTTTACCACAATCTAAAATCAGTATTGATAGATCTACTATTAAATCTCACTTATTAAGTGATTCTACAGATCCATTTAATAGAACTCCTTTGAAGTTAGAAGATGTTATTCCTAATACTGAATTAAAAAGAGAAATTAAACAATTCAAATTACAAAAAAAAAAGGAAAATGCTTTAAAAAAGCAACAAGAAAAACCTGACGTTGAAATGAAAGATCAATAAATGAATAAATAGGTATAATATAATATAATATAATAAATAAATTATAATTATATAATCTTACAAAGTTATTTTTTATGTAAATGAAAAACAATATTATTTATTAGTAGTAATTTAGAATAGTAGTAATAATAATATTAAATTTAAGCTTTGATGGCGTAAACTTGTTTTGGGAAAGCAGCAGCCTTCTTTTTTTGTTTTTCGGTAGTTAATTTAGATTCGTATTTAGTTAATCTTCTTCTGATAGCTCTGGTCTTCTTAACTCTTAAATCTTTTGGTTGGTATTTTTTGCCAGCGTAGAAAGCTCTGACGTTAGCTCTTTGGTTTAAACTGATAACAGTCAAGACTCTAGCAATATCCTTCTTGACAGTGTTGATCTTTGGTAAAGATGGTCTAGTCAATTTTTGGACTTTCAAGTTAGCTAATTCTTTCTTTAATTCAACTAATTTGAGTTCTAATTGTTCCTTAGATTGAGTTCTAAGTTCATAAGATTTAACACCGGCCTATAAAAAATTGTTAGTATTCATGATTACTTTACTTTATTATTATTATTTCAGTTAATGATGTGAAAATGGATATATAATTTAATATACTATTGCCGCAAAAGAGATTGATATAAAAGAGTCCAGTCATTATTATTATTATTATTATTATTATTATTATTATTATTATTATTATTATTATTATTATTATTATTATTATTATTATTATTATTATTATTATTATTAATATTTCCACACAAGATAAAAATTCAACCGATGATGATAATTTGATATTCTTTCATATTGACTCATAGCTGATCCAGTAATATGTTTAATAACCTTATTGTACAATAGATGCCAGTTTATGTTATATGATAATGATGTAGCCCTTTTATGGTTATGGTTATGGTTATGGTTATGGTTATTATTATTATGATTATTATTATTATCCATTTACAAAATAATTATCATCGATGATGACTTTCTCAAATATAACACCGTTACGCCTCCACGTGAATTAAATAATATGATTATACTCTACGTATTCATTATTTCCATTAATCATGTCCTCTTGTTAACCCTCTTATTATAATATGATGACTTTAATTACATCTATTTTGCTTTTGTTTAAAAATCAATCCAATCCAATCTAATTCCCAGTAACATAATATTCATAGTTTCCTTATATTATCCATCTCTCTTGTTTAAATATATTATATATAATTTATATCATTGAAACTGTCTCTATTCTCTCAAACATACCATTTTTGAAATATGATTATTTTATTGTGTTTGTTTAATATATTATCAATTAGAATGTTGATTATGATATAACACTAAAAAAAGGATGAAAATAATATTAATATTGAAGAATTTGAAAAAAAAAAAAAAAAAAAAAAAAAAAAGAGAGAAAAAATTTTTTTTTCTTCTTTCTTCTGCAATAATTTTTTTTTAGGGTCAACTTTGCTTATAGATGGAGAAGATCATGAAGCACTGTCGACTTTTTTCCTAAAAAAAAATAAAAATTTTTCTAAATTGAAAATAGCAGTCACAAAATATCACGTGAAATATATATACATTACATGTGATTTTTAAATATATTAAAAATAATTTATGGATATATTCAACATTGGAAAAAGATTTTACTTTTTTGTATGGGTATAGGTGAGTGCAGAAAATTAATGATATATGCATTAATATACTTGAATAAATCATGTCTTCAAATCAGTTTTTTGACTTATGCCAACCAAATGTTAATCAATAATAAAAAAAAATTAAGCTTATATAGATCAAGATAAAAAAAACGGTACAATTGTAAATAAATACAAAAACATAATTTCTTAATTAATAAATGATTGATTGATTAAATGTATCTTTTCTTTTTAATATATACTATACACACACATATATATATATATATATCTATGTATATAAATGATACTTCGAGATATAGGTTAATAATGATTAATTACTAGATTAAATAATTAATCATCATTACCTGTGATGTAATTTTGAAGGAGATTAGTTTTGTTAAATATGTAGATGAAGGAGATTGGAGGCCAGAGAAGGAATAAATGGAAATTAAAGATAATTATACTAATAATACTAATAATAATAAATTGAAAAGTGTTTTAGATGACATAGAGAGAGAGATAAAAGAACAAAAAATATAATAATAAAATTAAAACTAGCAATCTTAAACAGCGTTTTTCAAATTAGTACTTAACCATTCTAAACCTTCATACAAACCATCACCAGAAGTGGCACAGGTAGCTTGAATGTACCATGGTCTTTGTCTGATAGAGTGTAAACCTAATTTTTCAGTGATTTCAGCAGCATTCATAGCATTTGGCAAATCTTGTTTGTTAGCGAAGACTAATAATAAAGCATCACGTAATTCGTCTTCGTTAAGCATTCTTTGCAATTCTTCTCTAGCTTCAGAAATACGGTCTCTGTCGTTAGAATCAACAACGAAAATAATACCTTGAGTGTTTTGGAAATAATGTCTCCATAAAGGTCTAATCTTATCTTGTCCACCGACATCCCAAACAGTGAACGAAATATTCTTATATTCAACAGTTTCAACATTAAAACCAATGGTTGGAATAGTAGTGACAATTTCACCTAATTTCAATTTATATAAAATAGTGGTTTTACCAGCAGCATCTAAACCCACCATTAAAATACGCATTTCTTTGCGACCAATGAGGCCTTGGAATAATTTTGAAAAAAAGATACCCATCTTAAATTAATTAATGTTAGTATATTGTTATAATTATAATTTTATGTTGATGTGTTGTTATTTTTGGTAACCGTTATCAAGAAACAAGTCAATAAAAAAAATTCGAAATGTGAAAATCAAAAAAAAGACAAGCAAGAGGAAAAAGAAAAAAAAATTGAAAACGCCATCAATCGAAAAACACGTCACCAATTAAAAAAATAAAAAAAAGTATAAGAGAAAAAAATAAATAGATAAACTATCAATAAAATTAAATATAGATTAATTAACTTAATCATTTTGATTTAATAACCAGTCATTTAAAATTATTAATTATTTATCAATCATTTTCATCACCTAATAAGAAAAATAAATAAATCCTATTAATCAAAAGGAAAAAGATAATCAGTTAAATGAAATACCGTCCGCTTATTTAGCGCTGATAATTTCTTCCACGAAAAACTAAAAAAAAAAAAAAAAAAAAATCGACCAAAATTTCATGAGAGGAAAAAAACTTGTAGCAAAGGGAATCAATTAGAACGAATGGCAAATAATAATATTAATAATGAACCATATGAATTAATTAGTTATATTAAAATATAATCAAAATAACCATAAAACCTCAATATGTTCCAAGTAGATTTGATCTATATTCTTGTAATTTCTATCAAAAATACATTCAGCTATTTTTTCCCATCAAAACAAAAGAATAATGTTGACTAAACCACAAACAAATCTTTTTTTATACATTTTTATTAGCTATAAAGAATTTTTTTTGAAATCTAATAATTATTACCATAACTTCGATGATTTTTTTTTTGATTCAACTTATGAATAGCTATTAATCACCCATACAAGTATTCCCCCTATAAGATTGTGGCAAACAGTTTTTGTAACAAAAATGAAAAAAAGATATAAAAAGTAAAAAGATATATAAAAAATACAAATAAAAAAAGAATTAATCAAGTTAAACAGAAGAGAAACATTGATATAGTCAATGATTCCTGAAATTAAATATTAATGATAACAATTCTTATCCCCTTTTACCTCTATATTTTTTCTTTTCTTTTTACTGATATATTGAATTGATAACATCGCTCAAAAATAAAAAAAACAATGATTCAAAGATTATTGAATAATATTCTTTAAAAAAAATTATAACTTACAATTTATGAATTATTGATGATTATAATATACAAAAGAAGATTAATTTCTTTGTAGTAATTGATATTGTAATAATATTAACGAAATAAGAAAGAAATAAGAGGTAGAAAGAAAGAAAAAAAAGAGAAAAAGGAATATCAAAAATTTGAATATTAAAAAAAATAAAAAAAAAGGCAAAAAAACAAAAAAATTACAAAAAAATATAAGAAACAAAATAAATAAAATTGTTAGGGAAACTGAGAACAAATAAAAGGGGGACGACAGGACAGCACAACTTTCACTCTCTGCTAATACGTGGACGAAAAAAAGTACAAAAAACAGATGGTATAGTATTGTGTGTGCGGTAGAGGGTAAATATGTAGGGCGTATAGTAAACTTTGTATATTAATTACTATGATTCTGTGTGTACACTGTAAATCTATACCTACTGTGATAATGTAACATGAAATAGCGAGTAGATATGTGTATTAGAGGGAAATTATATATATTTATTGTAGAGAGGAGAGACAGAGAAAAAAAAAGCAATATAAAGAGATTAAAGATTATTAGCAAAGTACATTGAATATATATATAAATATTTTTTTTTTTTTTTTTTTTTTTTATTTTTTGATTTTGATTTTGATTTTGATTTATATTTTTGTTCTTTTTTGGGTTAAAAATGATGATAAATCATAATGACTGAAATGTAGGAATTTAGTAATATATATACTAAAATTGTTAGTAATGATAAAGAAAAAAAAAAGATGGTTGAGGAGGGATGAAAAAAAAGGTCATAAGCAAGTATAGAATCTTGTCTAAAGAAAAGTGTTTCAATAGTTTAAAAGATTTTAAGAAAGAAAAGAAATGGGTTATAAAAAAAGTAAGTAGCGACATAATAATAATAATAATAAGAAGAAAAAAAAAGTAGTTTTAATGACAACGGCTAAAGAGATGTTATGTAAATCATTTACCAACATTGATTTTACATGTTGAAAATTTCTTTAATGCATTTAAGAACACAACATAACTAACCTCATCATTATCAGGTTGCCAGTAAATTTCACAAAGTCTGAGTTGCCATGGAGGGTATCCTTGTAAATTCAATTCTGGAGTAAAATAAATTAATAAATCAGGCTCTTTACCAGAAATTGCCGTGATTTCATTATCAATTAAATCAGCATTAATATCTTTAATATCTAATTCCTTAGATTTAACTAATCCAGAGATAACTTTAGTTAATTCAGTGATTGTAGGCTTACCATCACTAGTTGAGATCAAAGTAATGTCAATATCAACATTTTTTTCATTCTGCAAATATCCAGTATAATCAGAAGATCCATTACCAAAAATAGTCACATTAACACTAGGAATTTTAACCACAAATTTTGGTAAATTGTTTGGTCCAAAGTAATTAGCCAATGTTTTACTGACAACAGCAACAAGTTCTTTGGGATTGGACTTTAAAGCACCATTATATTCAAATAAAGTTAAATAAGGAATTCCAGCAGCGAGTGTCCAAGAAATAACTTCAGCAGCATCATTTAATAAACCACTAAGACCACCAGCTTCTTCTTCTTCTAATCTAAGATTTAAAACCGTAGAAATTCTACGAGGAATCTTTGGTAAGTTTTTAACATCATCGCGAATTAATTGAGGAGAGGTCGCTGGGCTAAGAGCAACACTTAAAATATTTAACGAAATTCTTCTATACATATATTGCACAGAACGAATCACAAAATATCCAAAATACATTAAAAGTAACAATAAATGATACATTTCATAGTTGAGAAAGTTCCATAATAATTCCATATTATTAGTAAAGTTATTGTAAAATCCATTAACTGTAGTAGTAGCAGTGGTTTCGCCATCAGTAACACTGGCGCTTAAGTTTGGTTGTTTGTCGACAACTGAATCACCTAAAGTTCTTGGGTAGAAAAAACTCTTTAATAATTTCTGAGTATTATTATCATTAGGAGAGAATTTTGTCAGTCTAACTTCACTGACAATAGAATCGACTTTTTCGTTAATTTTATTTTGTTCTTTGAGTTTCTTGAACTCTACTTCATAATTTGATACTTTGGTCATCGCCAATCTATGATTATATATATTTATATAATTGTGAAATAAAAAAAGCAAACTTTGATATTGTTCTTCTTTTATCCAAAGACTTCTTTTCTCAATTGAAAATAATAATAGTGATATAACTAATAGTTTTCTGAATAGTAAATATTTATTCAAGGAAAAAGATGAAAAGAAAATAGAAAAAATAAATAAATTAAAATAAAAAAATTTTTTTGATTTTTTTTCTTTGAATGAATTCCTTATTTTTTTTTTTTGATTTTGAAAAATTTCTAAGTGGGAAGAGAGAAGAAAAAAAAGTGCTTTTGTTCTATTTTTCCGTCTCTATGCCTTTTTTTGTTTTAATTTGAAAGGAGAGATGATGATGCAACCTATCAATAATTATATACCCACAAGTTTTATTTGTTAACCAATAAATAACCTTAAAAAAAGAGGCAGTTTTTCAATTTTCAAAACAAAAAAAAGAATCAAAACAAGATTTACTAATCTAATAGCTATTGGCAAAAATCAGCTTGTTGACATTATCTGTATAGTGAAAATAAAATAAAATTGAATTATTAGAAATAGACATTTATTATACAATAAGATGCTAGTGATTTACTTGATATTTTTAACATAAAAATTTAATCCATTTTAAAATTGTTTATTATTTATTCGAATTGTTGACTAATTTCAAACAAGAATAAAAAGAAAGAAAAATACATACAAATGTTAATAAATATAGACCATTATTTAGCTCATACCAACTGATTCTAGTTAAAGCTTTGATTAAGTAACATATACATTAATTATACATTAATTGTTAATTATTAATTATTAATTGCTATTATAGATGATTAATCTTTCCCTTAATCACCAATTTTTCTCCGTTATATGCATGATGAGGATCTTTTTTCCTTTTTCTTTTTTCAGCCAATGGAATGTTTGTTTATAAGTGAGAGGATTTACTCCTAAGTAATATTTTATTCTTATACTAATATTATTGCTCATAATATTAGCAGCAATTCAATAAACCAAGAAAATCACTTCTAAAGGAACGTTGGCCATTGCTTTTAATAGAACATTCATATAAAAATCTCTCTTTTCATATTCTGCCTGTTTTTTGACAAGTCCGATTTTAATTTCAGCATCAATTTTTTAAAAGAGAATAATAAACAATAAGATATAATAGTTGCTTGAGCTGGTTTATATTGATTTTTCAGTTTTTTCAAAGTTTTTCCAAATGATTATAGTTAGATCAGTTTTTTCTAAGAATTTTCTCAGTATTAAAACTTATTCTAATCAAATTTTATTTAATTTCACAAATTCAGACAAGGAAAGAGTTAGAGCCAGGAAAATTTAGACAGAATCTCCAGGTTAATGGGCCTTTCCTAATAAAAAAATCTAAAAAATTAGCCAGTTATTTTTTTTCTTCTTGTCCTTTAATTGTTGTTTCCATTAGATTATGAATCTTTTTCTTTTAAGCAAATAAAATAAAATAACTAAATAATAGTACTTTTAAGATTTAATTATAATTTTTTTCTTGCCAATATCCGAATGTTTTATTCTTTTTTCCGTCAATCCCCATTATAATTAAATATGATGTGTTAAAATAAATATCTAATATTTAATAGACCTTGACCTTTCAATGGCCGGTCTTACCATTTCAAATGGGCCTTCTCGTTGACTATTGAAGTTTATTCTTGAATTCAGATACCTATTAAAAAATAAATAAATAAAAAGGAAAAAGAAGTCATGACTCCATTAATACAAGCATTTCAAACATAAAAAAAATCATTGAAAAGTGTACTAGTCATTGACACAAAGAATTATTTCGAAGTTATTCAAACACATATATTGATAATCTTGTTTAATCTTTGTTAACAAAACAGAAAAAAGCGAAAAATTTTCTGTTATCTATTATTCCACCTAAACAATAATAACTAGATATCATTCTGAAATCAAATCGTAGAAGGATGATAGATGGTGAAATAATAAAAAGAAAGATGTACTATTCTAAATATAAAAAACAAACAATAAAAGCAAAAACAATAGCTGAAGCAAGGCTTGATCTAAGAAACAAAAAGAAGAAGTGGAGAATTATTATTATTTCTACAATAGTGGTGGATATATCAAGGTAAGAAATAATTTTAGATCCCACACAGTTGAAAAAAAAGGAAAAAATTCAATAAAAAGCAGCTAATAAAAAATAAGTTAAAAAATAATACAAACACAAAAAAAAAAAATAACACCACTAACCTAATAATTAAGTTTTAATTACCAAAAATAAAATAAAGAATCTGTAACTCAAACAATTTGCAGATAGATATGGCATTCATTATATTGAATAACTTAAGATGATAACATAAAATAATTTAGGTTGATTTCATCTCGTATAAATAAATATATTAAAAAATAAAAAAAGGGAAAGATCAATGAAGAAAATCATTACCACTATATTTATTATATAATATTTATATATTTATAAACGTAATGTTAACATTTAATACACAGAATGACTCCCCAAAAAATGATTTATATTTACTAAAAATGAATTGCCGGATTGTCTAGATTAATCCGGATTTTCAAAAAAGATATTATAACTGGAATTATATTTTTTCTTTATATTAATAACTTATACACTGATTAAAAAAAAGGTGGAAAGAAAAAAATGAGCATAAAAAATAGTAGGCAGTATGTTTTGTAGTTTGAGAGAGTGTATATGAGTGAGGATCGACATAAAGTTAATTATGAATCAATAAATATGCAAGATATTTAGAGTAGTTTAAGATGTGTCACACAAAAGAACAAAAAATAATGATAATGGTGACTTACTTATGAATACCTAATAAATATGGTACAAAAAATTACAATCAAAAACCAAAAAAAAAAAACCAAAAAAAAAACGATAATCTAGTGGAGAATTTCAAGAGCTAGAATTGTTTTTTCTCTATTTTAATAATTAATAATCTGTAAAGGTGTAAATAATAATAATAATAATAATAACAATACTATTTATTAGGAGTAGATCTAATCAGAGTAAATGTCACATATAATATAATAACTGCATAAAAGTTGACCGCATTTAATTCTTTTCTTTTTTTCTTGCATACGCATTAAAATTCAACTCTATTTAAACAAATGGTATGATCGAAAATCAACTTTTGAATATAAGAATAAAGACGACGTGTTTGTATTGACATCAAAATCACTGTAATTAGATTGTAAAAGGAAACACAAAGAAGATTCGTATCGTACACTGTTTAACAATCAAAGAAATAAAGTATAATTAATTATTTCTATATCAATATATAGCAGATAGATGATGTTAACACTTTATTATTTACGCTATAGTATTTTTTTTAAAAAAAAATAAGATGATATAGGTTATTATACTAACTTGAAAGGTTTATTATGAGATATCAAACTCTGAATACACGTGGTAATGGAAAAAAATAATATCGTAATTATGCGATGATATTCATCGCAGGTTTTCCTTTTCGATCATTGCGTTTACTTGCTGTGCTATATCATTTTTTCATTATCCTCACTATTATTATTATACTGTTGTTCAAAAAAATAAAAAGAAAAGAATTAAAGCAGACTATGATATATTTATAATTGTAATAGTAATGTAAAGCTTTAGATATAAAGCTTTAGATATAAAGTATGTTCCTATATACCAAAGGATTATTTAATTGGGTGTTAAAAATGGTGATCAGCCATACATAAAAAGACATATATCTATATCTGAAGTATTTTTTTTATCTATCAAAAAATATGTTTTTTTCTTCATCTTCTTTCATTTTTATAAAATAAGTTTGGAACTAAAATCTTTTCAAAGTCAAAATATGAGATGATCATCATGCATCAAGAAAAAAAATCATTGTGATCAATGCATAAAGTAAGAGACGTTGACTCAAACTTAGCATATTAAATGATTGAATGTTCTTTTTTTTATTATCATTATTACTGCGACTATCATTTCCCCCTTTCCTATTTAGAAAAGAAGAATTATTCATGGGATATGGGCATTTATTTAAAGAAACGTATGCTATGATTAACATAAATCAGGCTAGTAATTACACAGGACAATCTTGAACGTTAAAACGATTTTTTGTTTGATTATTGGAGAAATGAATGTGTGGGGATATGCAAGCCTGGATAAAAAACTTATTACTAGAGCTATCTAGGAAGCATATCAGGTAAAACATCAGAGGGCATCAAGTGAATATTTTTTTTTTCTTTTTTTGTTTCGTTTTTTTATAAACCATAATTTTTAGAATATCTTCGTAAAATGATGAAAAAAAAAAAAAAGAATCTAACATCAATTAATTATAGATTGTTTTCGAAAATTATACAGTTAATTATTGTAATATAATTTATAAGTAATGAATAATGATATATTACTAAAAAAAATTTATATAGAGAAAACCTAATATAGACAAAAAAAAAAAAGAGCAAAGCAAATAAATTAACAGAAATAAATAGAGCATTAAAAAAAAATAGCAGTGGTAAATATAGTAAATATAAAAGCACATAATTTAACAAAAAACATTGATTAGACAATGAAATTTAAAAAAACCCATAATGATATAGTATAATACAATGATATAATAATAAACAATAATAATAAAAAAATTGATGAAAATTGACTCCAAATCTTTCTTTTTCATTAATTATGTCTTGATAATCTAGACTTAAAGAACATTAAGTTCCTCTTAGTTTTCGAAGTACCACTGTGATTACTATTTTCTTGGTCATTGCTTGCATGGACAGATGAAACATCATCAAAATCGTCAGTAACGCTATTTTTAGCGTTACTAGTATTAAGAATTCGTCTGAAGCCCATTTCGCCCTTTTCTTCAATAGAATGTAGAGTATCAATAATCCCACTATCTTGATCATCAAGGATATTATTAGAGTATGATTTCTTCTTACCAATAACTTTATCAGAAGTAGTGTAACTTGTAACAGAATAAACATTCTGTTCTTCTGGCATAACTAAAGGATCGGCAATACCAGATTTAATAATAGAGTTAGAAAGGAAACAGTATAATTTAATCCAAGCAGCCTCAACATCAGGAGTGAAAACAGATTCAAATTTAGAAGCCATGGTACTAATAAAGGCAATACCCATATATTCAAAGTAAATTGGTTCAGCACCGAAAACACGACTATGACGACGACCTAAATTTTCCAAGAAACTATTCATAACTGATAAATTTTCCAAGTTCATGATAGCAGTGTACATAATACCAGAAAAAGAAATAGTTTGATGTTTAATAGATGGTAAAACATTATTTAATTCTGGGTGAGTGCTGAGAAGAGATTCATAAACTTGAGTCCAGAAATGGTGAGAGGCAAACATAGAAGAAGTAGGCTTTGGTAATGGTCTATCTTTTTCGGTATTAGCAGATTGAGTCGTCTTTTCAGTATTAGCAACATTATTAGACCAAGTAGTTCTAATAATAGTGATTTCTCTTTGGTCAAATTTAGCAAAATCGCTCAATGAATTAGTTGGAACCTTTTCATTGTACCCTATCACAGAAGCGGAAGTGTTAGTACTGGCACTAGACATCAAAGTGGTTTTATCTGATATGATAGATCCAGCGTCAGATTTACTAGAACTAGTGTACATTGTGTTAAATCTGATATTATCAGTACGAAGAGCAGTCATTATTATTTAAAGGTACTATTGAGAGAGATAATAAAAAAATGAAGGAATGCTATAGGTGAATGAATGAATATAAATATAAGTATAATAAATTCAATAATAAATTAATTTAATAATAATAATATTAATAATAGTAATAAATTAATAAAAAAAAAAAGAGAAAATTTGGAGAGAAATGTCGTTATATTTATAGAATAAATTATTTTTGATGTAGAGTTAGAAACAATAAAGCCCAAAAAAGGACCATTTCTATTATTGCAATACAAAATTTTCAAAATGTCAATAAAATAAAATAAAAGAACAAGAATAATGCGGAAAGATTAAAAAAGAATTTTATTCATAACTTGGTGAAAAGAAAGAGACATGCACTACAAAGCCGAAAAGAGGAATTTCATTTAGAGAAAGTTTGGATTAACAAACTCTCTTATCATTGGAGATGTCTCAAATTTACAAAACAAAATTTAAAATATTTAACGATTCTTTTTTTGTCTACACTAATGCACTAAGATGTAATTAATGAATACAATGAGTGAAACATTATGCAAAATAGAAAAAACTCAAAAAGTCGTTTGTGCATAGTATAACAACAATAAATATTCAAAAAGTTTAAAATAAAAGGGAGAAGAGTTCGAACTAAAAATGATATATCATTATAATTATTATACTATTTTATTATTGTTAAAGAAAAGAAAAGAAAGAAAGAAAGAAAATTTTTGTTTTCCCCTGTTAGTATCAGTATTGCATTAAAATACTAAAATTAATTCCTATTTATTACCATTATTATTATTACCATTATTATTACCACTATATTATTACCACTATATTATTACCATTAATATTACCATTATTATTATTATTATTATTATTATTATTATTATTTTTTTTTTTTTTTTTGTTTTTTGTTTTATTTATGATGTTCATTAATTTACAATTTATAAATAATATTAATAGTTTAATATATATTTATTGTTATTTTACTATTTTTCACTAGAAAATATATAAAGAAGAAATTATATTTTTTCCCATTACGTTTGTTTATTTAAACATATTTCTTTATACACAATTAAAAGTTTATTAGAGCTTTATTATTATTCTTAGCAGTAGTATTATTATAAGAAAAATAAAATATTATCACTAATAGTTTGCGATAATTTAAAATGAGTTTCTTCAAACTTTCTTTCTAACTAGGTAACAAGGCAACTTCATGACAGGGGACTGAGAAAAATGGAAAGAAAAAAAAATTCCTTGCAGAGGGAAAAGCCATCCCACCAAAATTTTATCAACCTGGACACCCACTCCTGTTACTAGGCTTTGTGCAATTATCTCTAGTTTTCCATCAAAATTCCATAAAAATTCAAATTTTGTTTCTCTAATTTAATTTTAAAATAAAAGTTTTCATTATTTTTTAATTTTGCTTTACTTAAAGTACTTTTGTAGCTAGCTATAGCTGGTAATTATTTTCCTACTTTTATGTATCTAAATTTTTATAATAGATTAGTAAAAAAATAAAAAACGAAGAAATTCACATATTTCAACATTATGGCACTAAAACTTAAATAGCAATGTATTTTGAAATATATTTCAAGCTTATAATTTCCACTCTATTTTAAAAGTAAATACTTTCATACAATAATGAAATCTTTTATCTAAGAAATGATAATTACAAAAAAAGAAAACCAAAAGGAAAATTATAAAATGAGCCAAAAAAAAAGATAAAGCCCTAATTGCCCACTGTCTTCTAATTTGCCTTAACAGTATAAAACTTCTTTTTTTTTTTAAAAGAAATAAAAAGCTATTATTGACAATCAACAAAGAAAAAAAAAGTATAAAAAAAACAGTTTCTATTATTTATATTTTTGGATTTTGAATTTTCGCTAATTACTGTTCATCATTAAAAAGAAATATTGACTGAACATACAACAAAGCCATTTGTTTTATCATATTTTTATTATTTTAAAATTTTTTATTTTGGTACTAAGAAATTTACCATTTGTTTATCAATTCATCCTAAAAAGGGCTATATAAAGATGAAAACTGTTTTCTTTACTACTTTTACGATGCATAATTAAGACATTATTAGTATTATTTTTATTTTTATTTTTATACTTGATGATTGTCAATAATACATTAATAACTATCTTTCTTTTATTTTTAAATAGAATTTCCTACTGTATGAAAAATATGCATATTTTTTTGCCATGACATAATATTATTATAGTGTTTTACCAAACTACCAAAATAACTGTGATTGTTGAACTTTAAACATGTTTATGGCTTCTGTATATTTACAGATGATTTCCCTACATTTGCCAACAAGTCTATCAATCACTTTTTAACATATCTATATAGCAACTTAAAAATCTCTATTATATCATAATTAACCGTTCGCAACTATGAAAATCTCAATATGTTTGATATCAAAGATAAACCCCTATATATACCTTTTTTCTTTTTTTCTTGAATCATATCATTATTGTTTTATTCACATCGATTAGTATGAAATTATTGAATGCAATTTATATTCAGATTAGACGTTATTGTCGAATGTTGTGTCAACTATAGCCTGAGTAGGTATTTTCTCCTTTGAAATTTTGTAAGGTATTGATTTTGTGTATTGCCTTTTTCTTTTTAGTCTATTCTTTGGCTGGATTGTCAGTATTTGAATTTTTCCGTAATTTATATATATTTCTTATTAAAATGGATTTAAACTCTGCAAAGGCAAGACAAAAAAAAAGATGTAGTTTCTGTTTTTTTTTTTTTTTTTTTTTAAGAAATTTAACATTCACAGTTATTTGTTGTTGTTTATTTTCTATTCGTAAGGGGATCTGTACTCACTTCTCTACTAAAAATTATAACGAAATATTTATTGTAGCTTCATTTAACATATATATTTTACTAATTATTTAATGTATTAAATGATGATATGTCTCAAACGACATGTACAAATTTTTTTTTTCTTTTTTTTTTTTAGTCTGCTGATGAGAAAAGTAACTTTATTCAACTATGGTTTAATAAAGGAGGAACGCAGTATTTTTAGTACAATCATAATTATTTCCCACTAGTTTAATAAAAACTATATTCTTTAATCGTTGCTGTACCATGAAACTGTTCATATTTATTATTATTTTCTACTTCTGCATGATCTTTTTTTCTGTTCTATTATTAAAAATGAAAATTTTTATTACTCCAGTAATATTATTATTATGTTATGTTCTGCCCTTTTTGGTTATGAATATGAAAATGCCAAACAACAACATAAGATAGATGATCAAAATGGAGAAAAAGAACAATAACGAATGATCAATTAAAGCAGTATCAGGTATATGTGAATATGCTTTTATTATAGATAATTAAGAAATTACTTTTATGTCATTACAATTTTTATTTGAAATATTGGGATTGCACATCATATGAATCCTCTTTCAAAGAAGTATGAAAATAAGAATGATATTACATTGATTTACATTAATTGATAATAATTTATTTTTTTTTATTTCATCTACTCTACCAAATAAAATGTTTTTGTTGCTACAAAAATTATAATATTTTTTTTTACAAATTATCTGACAAAACTACTAATGGTGATAATTTGAAGCTTATTCTTTCCAAATTAAAGCAATTAATTCATCATCATTCGTCCCTCAATTAAACAAAAAATGAATTTGACATCAATTCCAGTATTTAGATTTAAATCCTTCTTTGAAGTTCCTCTTCCCACGAGCTGCACATATTTAATTACTAATACCTGCTTGTGTTTTGACTCCTTTGGTGATTCCAAGGTATAAATTTTTCTTTTCAAAGAAAATCTCCAGATACACAACCATCATTACTGATTTTTACTGGTTATTGTATGCAATAATTAAGAAAATGATAGTTTAAGGAGAAAATACCATAAAAAAAAAGAAATCACGAAATTAATTTATTTTGCGATATAATATTTTTGTCTTTCATTATAATTTATATATATCAAATAGAAAAGAAATTTTCAGGTTAAATATTTCTTTATTTATGCAATTTCAATCAAGGACCATGCTTTCACTTATTATTTTAATTTACTTCGGTAATTTGGATTGAAATCTTTCTTAGCATTTTGTTCCTTTTCAATTAGTTTACTTTAAATGAGATATTATATTAATATTATAATATATCCATAATATTACAATTAATATAACCAAATACTATTAGAATTAGAATATTTAAAAGTAATAAAGAAAATAGAAGTTATATCATTTGACAAAAATGAATAAACACTCTCCTGTTAAGTAATATCTATCTTTAAAAGACTTAACTGACTTTAATAATTATTTTTAAAGAATAAAAGCTAGTAGTTGGTAAAATAAAAACACAGTCAAAATAACAGTTAACAATTGCAATCACAATTACATTTTCTATAAATTAAATGCATGCATATATGATTCAGTCGTTCAATAATTCACTTGCATTAAATACGGAAACCTTATTTTTAGTTTCTAACAATGTTAAATATACCTAAAAACTTTAAAAGTGTTTAAAGGACAAAAAATAAAGAAAAGAAGCTGCAGTATTAATAACTATTTATTATACTAACTGAATTTGTTGTTATTAATTATGCGGAGAATACCATAAAATTTGAAAATCAATCGTAAAGACAAACAAGCATTAATCAATTAAATAAATTGGCTCTATAATATATAATGTATATATTTGTGTATTTTTTTCCCAAAACCATCGAAAAGTATCCTTTAAATCAATTATTTTTCACTATTTATAATAATTCATATATTTTTCTTTCTTCCTGCTCTCAAAATTTAGATTGTTATATGTATGTATGTATACCTAGTACGTGCATCTATTTTTTCAATAATAGGTTTCTTTATTTGGGTGTAAGCATTTTAGCATTTTTATCAAGAAAATATGTGGGATGAAGGAAGGTTGTGTTGTGTAAACACGCACTCAAGAAAAGAAAGAAAAATTTTTATAGCAAAAAACGACATCACAATAATATTTAATAATTATCAACAAAAGAAAGAATGACAATTTTACCAAACTAATTGCAAAAAAAAAAAACTAAAAATAAAAAATCTTTTATTATTATTCAAAATAGTTTCATTCCATATAAAATATTTTTATTCCATATAAAATATCTTAATCACAATATATAAATATTAATTAATGATAAGAGTAAAAATTTTTTTACTCCTTTGGAAAAACATAACTTATCACCAACACCAAAGGGTGCTCTAATTTTATCTACACAGGATTTTCTTAGCTTTGTTTGTGCTTGTTTTCAAGAAGCACAGAATAAGCAATAAAAATTTTATTTTCATGTTCTATGCATAGTGCAGTACATATCACATATACAATACAATAGCATTATCCATAGTAAAGTTATATTATATATGGCCAGTCCTGCATTTATATATAACTATAGCATAATTTTTTGTACGTTGATACAACTACACTAAATGCACATATACATATATTTTTTTCTTTTGAACATGCATCTGCACAAAACAAATACACATTATTGCATTTGATTAAACCACAAAAATGAATAAAAATAATTAATGATTATATAACTGATTATTCTCCACAAAACAAAATAAATAAATTTAACAAAGCAAAACTTTGGGTTTTTGTTACAATTTTTTGCCGCTGAATTAAAAAGTTTTCTTTTCTCTTTAATCAATTAATCATAAATAGCTAATAATTAAGATATAGCGCGCGCTTATTATATTTCTACTTTTCTCTCCCTCTTTTTTTTTTTTCATTTTATTTCATTTCAATTATCATTATTATTATTTGCTATTGATCATAAAAGATATTCAAAAAATTTAAATAAAAGAATTAGATATAATAATATTATAAAAGAAACTAACACTAACTACCTAAATTTGGCTATGGATAGATATATACCTTCGAATGTCCAAGTTCAAAATTATCATGCTTTAGCTTCGAATAATGGTTCATTATTGTCAGTATCAGGGAATTTTAATCAGGATAAATCAACTAATGAAATGGATGAATCTAATGATAGTACTTGGATAACCGCTAGAAATATACCCAATATTAGTAAATCTGAACTCTTCCAATACAAAGGAATAATCGCTGAAGCATTAGGATTTGATATTGAAAATAAAGTTCTTAGTTTTAAAGTTAATAGTTCTACTACACCTATTATTTTTCCAAATTATTCAAACTCTCATAAACAAAAATTGCTTACTAATAATACAAAGACAAATAGTAAAGTGATTTCTTTGATCACATTAGAAAATGGTAATAAGAGTAATAGTGTTGACATTGATAAGAGTTATAATAATAAATTTAATAATATTAATAATAGCAATAGTCTTACTAGAATTGAAAGTATAAAAAATAAAAATAAAAAATATTATATCCCGAATTACAAATATATCAACGACCGGAAAATTGTTCAAGGTGAAAATAATTTACAATTAATTGAATCATTAATTTTTAGTGGTTCACCTCAACAAATTGCCCTGTATTTGTCTAATACTAGTGAGGTTTATGGTGATAATAGTCCTCCATTAGCCTTAAATTATAATAACTGGGGTAATGATTATACAAGAAAAAAGCTCAAAGTTAAGACATCCATTCCTTACAAAGTCTTAGACGCACCTAATTTGAGGAATGATTTTTATTCAAATTTAATAAGCTGGTCCACTAAAACCGGAGATGTCTCTGTTGGGCTTGATAATCAATCATTTATTTGGAGACCTGAGACAGGTGCCTTGCAATTACCAATAATTGATGAATGTGATAAAGTAACGGTTGTGGAATTTGCTACTAGTGATTATTTAATAACTGGTACAAAAGATGGAAGGATCATTGTTTACATTTTAGCAGAAGATAATCTGATTATTTCTTCTTTAGACACTGATAAAGGTATTTGTTGTATTTGTCCATTACCTGATGCTAGTGATTTCTTTTTCGTTGGCAATGAGATTGGGGAAATACTTTATTATCAAATTGAGAAAAACGTCAATAATAGTAATTTTTATAGATTGAAAGTATTAAAAGTATTTAAATGTCATAGCCAACAAGTTTGTGGAATAATTATATCCAATGATTCAAAAGAATTAGCGGTTGGTGGTAATGATAATGTATGTTCAATTGTTGATATTTCCGATATATTAAATCCCATACGAAAATTTGATTTAGAACACCGAGCTGCCGTTAAAGCTGTTGCATACTGCCCTTGGTCAAAATCATTATTAGCAACAGGTGGCGGGAGCAAAGATAGAACTATTAGATTTTGGCATACTAAAAGTGGAACATTGTTGAAAACTTTGCAAACAAAGGGACAAATTACTTCTTTAATTTGGTCAAGAACTAAAAAGGAAATTTTAGCAACTTTTGGTTTTAGTGATGTTAACGAGCCATTATTAGCTTGCGTTTATACTTATCCAGAATTAACCAAAGTTTTAACTATTAATGCTCCAATAAATACTAGAGTATTATCTGCAGCAATTTCTCCCAATTTTTCTTCAATTTGTATGGCCACAAATGATAATACAATAAGATTCTACGAGATCTGGTCACCTAATGAAGGATTAATCATTAATTCTGAAATTTCTGGGACATATGGTAGTGATATTATTGAATTTCAAGAAGGTATAATTCAATTCGAAAATCTATTAAGGTAGTAGTGAAATGAAATAAAACAAAACAAAGGAAAAAAATAAATACTAAATAAATAAATAATATAACATATAGAAAACATAAAAACAAACAACCATATATATATATATATATATATGGTTTCAAGCAGGAACACCTTCATATTCGTCTTTAGTAAAATCTTGTACTAATTTTTTCCAATACTTTTTATTTTTTTGAACAGGCACTTTTTGGGTATTAACCACAAATATTACAGATAAAATAAATAAAATAAATACTGATGCAGGAGTGACCATAGACACAAATTTCTTGTTAGATCCAGTAGTATAAGGACATAAAGCATTAGGCCCACCATTAACCCAACATCCATCAACCGCAATAGCATTAAAATCAATCCATACTGGATCGGTAATATTACTATTTTTTAAAAAATTAATTAAAAATACTTGCACTGATGCATTCCTGGGCACTGAGAAACTGTATTTAACTAAACGACTATTAATATTTGTATTATTATTATTATTCAATACAACATCAGTATCAATACTGCCTGCACTATTATCATCACTATTATTGTTATCATCATTATCATTGTTGTTTTCATAGGTATTACTATATGAATAAGTCACTGATGTTGAATTTGAGTCATTGCTGCTGACGCTGCTCACTACTGTGGAATTGTTATAATCAACACAATAATCACTCGCATAGAAGTATGATCTTTTAGAAAGAGAAATGACCCAATCATAAGGGCTTTCAGTGTTTTGACATGCAACATAATGATAATTATAACAATTTTCAACATACCATCCATCCTGATAAAGGACGGCACATGAATATGCCACTTGAGCTGCAACTTTATCAGCTGTGACCCATGCACTATAGTAAGTATTATTTTTAGCTTTTGCCTTTGCTACAGCTTTTTCCACTGGCTGATCTACTTCCCATGTCCATGTTAAATCATGAACCAAGCTATTGTTTGATTGAGCGAGGAAATCCTTAAAAAATTCAGCACTATTGAAAATAACAGAAACTCCTGATAATAAGATGTTTCTATAATAAGTGACATCAGAAAGACCATCACTTTTACAAAATTTCCAATGATTCTTGTATTCTATATTCTTGCTTATAAATGATTCAATATCTGTAAGTCCTATATTTGTGATATCTTGTAACTCTGAACCATTGTACAGTTTAATATAAAATTCATCCAAAGTGTTTAATAATGCAGAGTTTGAAGTCAAATTGTAATTCGTATTACTCGAAAGTATAAGATCTAATGAAGAAGTGTTTAAAGAAGTTTGGTTAGACCATGACATTGTTGTGCTATTATTATTGTTATTGATTATACTATTTTCGCTATAGCTTGTCATATTATTAGTGAGTAGTCCACCAACAACAAATGATACTACTCGTTTACCATGCTTATTCAAAAAATCGTTTATTGTTGGATAGCTGCGATTATTATTATTAAAATCACTAGCTGTGAATAGCATGTCACCAAAAACATCCTTTAGCAAATCAGATAATTTAGATAATTCTTGATATGCCTTTGTGACATTTGGTGAATTACTAGTAGTTGCATTCAAAGGCATTAAATTAAATGCAAAATAATAAGCATTCTTATAAATAGATGAATCATAATTAACTTGAATAGGGTCATATATAGCCTTAAGCATTTTCAATAAAGTGAAATTAGAGTACGTGGTAGTATTAGTTGTTGTTATGCTTTCATTTGTGCTGCTGTTGTTGTTGATATATGAATTAGGGTCGAGAACCCATGCGTCTCCACCATTAGTATCACTATGTTCATTCCAATAAATATCTATAAAAAAAGTTGAAATCATTTGATCTGAACTAATAAGATTTGAAATATATTCAAATGATTCTTCTTTATAACCAATGACATCAAAGATACATTCTTTGATACTTAATCCAATTTTTGGAATTTCAGTAAGTGTATTATTAATGGCTATATTTCGCTCCGATAAAAATCCATCTGTCGATACATTTGATGATATGAATGATGAGTTAACATAGGAAAATACTGTTAGTATTAACAAGAATATATAGTTAATTATTGGATATGAGTGAACCATATTCTCTTTCCAACTTTTAGTTGACTCAAGGCATATTAATTCTTATTAGCTGATAAATGATGTCATTAAAAACAAAAGAAAGAAAAAAGAGGCTATTTTTTTTTACTTTTGTATTTTCATATATTTTTTTTCTAGGCCATCTAATCTTTCACTCTCCACTTCTTTTTTTGTAATTGAAAAAAAAAAAAAAAAAAAAAAAAAAAAAAAAAAAAAAAAAAAAAAAAAAAAAAAAAAAAAAAAAAAAAAAAAAAAAAAAAAACAACAGCGGAACGAAAAAAAAAAAACAAAAAATATAAAAAGAAATTTACAATCTTATTTTTTTGGATCTTTGAAATTTTGTCTGACACATTTGCAAAGAATATTCAATTTTAGTAGTTATATAATTACGATTGGATAGGACATATTGATTATATTTAATTTAATATGGGAGGTAATGTGAAACAGGTAAAAAGCTCTGAAAATAAAGAGCCAAAACAGCTGCAAAAGAAACCAACAAATAGACCTCAATCTTCTGATGATAAGAATGATGAATACTGGAGAGCAATTATGCTTGAAAGAAGTAAACGTGACGAAGTTAATGATACTTATTGGCTAAACATGATAATGATAGCACCATTTGGATTTCTTTTTGCATTTTTCATTTTTTGGCATACTGCTGTTGAATACGTTAATTATCCATTCATTGACGAAATTTTCCATGTATCTCAAGCTCAACAATTTTGCAGAGAGAATTTTGGTTATTGGGATGATAAAATCACTACACCACCAGGTCTTTATTATTTAGCAACTTGTGCTTATTACATATCTTATTACATTGGCCAATTTTTTGGGATTCATATCAGATGCAATTTACTATTTTTAAGATCTATTAATTTTATTGGAGGTGCTATACTTTTCCCATTTTTCATTCTCGCACCATTCCGTAAAAGATTTCCATTAAGAATAACTTTAATGACTTTTACTCTTTGTCCATTGATTACGATATACACATCCTTATTTTACACAGATATTTGGTCAACAATTTTGATTTTAACTTCGTTTCTTATTTGTTATCTTCATCCTGTCAGTTATCAATATTCTGCATTCGCTGGTGCGGTTGCTGGGTTTGCAAGTCTCTGGTTCAGGCAAACTAATATTGTTTGGACTGGATTTAATTTAATTATTCTTTTGAATATAAAATATTTAAAGGAATCTGATAGAGTCAAAGAAAAGTATGAAGCAAAATATAGTAAAACAATTTCTAACCAACAATTGAAAGAAGTAGCTATATTCATCGATTATGCCTTCCAAAATATTAAGCTCGTTATACCTTTTGCGGTTGTTTTCATTTTATTTACCTTGTTTGTATTTTTCAATGGCGGTGTTACGCTTGGTGATAAACTGAATCACAGTGTTTCCATTCATATCCCTCAAGTTTTCTATTGTTTTTCATTGATGGTTTTTTTATCATGTCCATTATTTTTGTCCTTAACAGGAATCAAAAATTTTTTCTCTTTCACTTTTGGTGGAGTATTCAATTTATCAAGAACTGTTGCTATTTATGTCGCAATTGGCTTATCAATTAAATTTTTCACAATTATACATCCTTTCATACTCGCTGATAACCGTCACTACACTTTTTACATTTGGCGTAAAATTATTAATTATAATGAATATTCAAGATATTTCTTAATTCCGATCTATCATGCTGCTGGTTATTTAGTAATCAGTCAATTCGCAATACCAATAGCCATACCAGATTACCCTAAAGTGATAGTTCATGAACATCCACCAATTAAAAGAGGTGAAAGACCATTAATTGAAATTCAAAACTTAGAACCTCCTGAAGGGGTTGAAATCAAAGGCAATAGAAACTATAATACTTTTGTAGTTGTTATTGCTTATCTTCTTGCCGTAATTGCTACTCTTGTTCCATCACCATTGATTGAACCTAGATATTATATTCTTCCATATTTCTATTGGAGATTATTGATTAATGTTGCTCCTGAACAGAACCCAGGGAAATATATATCTAAAAACGATTTTGTTCTTCGTAAAATTATTATGGAATTCTTTTGGCAGTTAGTATGCAATCTTATGATTTTCAGCCTTTTTGTTACTTATGAATTTCACTGGGATAGTGAACCTAATGTTATCCAAAGAATCATATGGTAAAGTAAATACAGTATACAAAACTCTTACAATACATTAATATTTAAAAAAATCGTTAAAGAACAAAGCAAATGTAAGTATATAATATAAAATACATAAGTGTAAAAATTTAAAAAGTCTATAAAAAAGTCAGTTCATAAATGCGTAAAAGATGAATATATTTATACGAACAAAAATTAAATAGCAATGGTTTCAAATTGGTCGTTTAATTGGATAACATCGCTATTTTTCTTTTCAGATGGGAGGATTGTAGCAGCCTCAGTGATAGAAACATTTTGTGCAGGTAAATCATTAGAAACATTAGTATCAACAGATTCTATATTAGAAGAAGAAGTTTCTGAGTATGTTCCACGTCTTGAAATTTGATTACTATCAGAGAAAGCCATACCCATAGACGACGATCTATTATTATTATTATTATTACTAGTATTATTATTATTAGATCCACGACCAAGTTGTGATGTAGGAGAGATTAATCCTTCAACAGAACCTATTAATCCACTTTTATATGGATTAGCATCACTTAAAGAAACTTTACTATTACCAACTTCTCCTGAAGCATCAACGAAAACTGTTTCAGAAGAAGATGTCATAAGATCATTATTCAAAAGGGTTGGTATAGTTGGAATTCTTGAAGGTGCTTTCAACACCGAAGGAGATGGAGGCACTGAAGTTTGAGTTAGGGCACTAGAAATATGTGATTGATAATTAGTATTAGTAGAAATATCGCCTAAGCTAAAATCAGGATCCACCATTGAAGGATTTTCTTCGAAATCTAATAATTCAGTATCTTCGTAAGTATAATCTTTATTTGCCATCGACACAGTAGTAATATCATCATCATCATCATCATCATTAGCAGCTTCTTCTCCTGTGGTATTAGTGATGATTTTAGATGGACGATGACGATGAATAGCCGATGAGGAATCAGAGATAGTGGTACTGTTAGTAATATGAGATTCTTCAGAGATTGAATTATCATTCTTAGAAGTATAAGTACTATTTTTTTGTAATTTTCTAAAATATTTTATCGATCTGTGCTTCATAATTTCAAAATAACTAATCTCTAACTTTTTCTCTTTATCCCAAAATACTAATTCGCTATCATCTGATAACATATCATCGACTAAATCATCACTTTTAATTAAATAATTACCATTTTCTAAATCTTTTGCAAACATTAACATAAAGTCACCCCATGTGTCAGCAATCCAATACTTAGTATCAAAGTCACGACCAAATAAGATTACTTGTCCATATTTACCCTTAGGTCCTGGTGATAAATCAACCCCTACATGGTTACCTGCATTATCAGTTATTATAGGTATCCAGCCTATATGCGCATATACAGATTGAATATAACCAGGAGGGAAACTAGCTTGCCTTACCAGAGGCTTGTTACGGTGCTTCTGATGACCTTGAATATTATCACTAGAAGGCTGCTGTTGCAGATGAATATTAGGACTAGTAATTAATCCTGGAGAAGCGAAAGGAGATTCGTTTGATAAATTTAACATTGAACTCATTTCCCCTAATCTACTAGTAATATCAGGATGGTCAGTTTTACTTAGATCTTCTTCTAAATTAGCATTAACCACATAATTGAAAGAATCTAAAGTTTGATATTTACTATGAGTCGGTGTCACTCCACCATTTGAACTAGCGGCGACACGCATATTATGAAATTTATTATTATAAGAAATCTTTGGAGATGACATTTTAGATAGGTCAGAATCAACTTTATCCTTAAGAATCTGTGTGTTAACTTTATCAGCTACTTTACGCCATATATTGGTAAACTGTACAATCTTATCAAGTGACATTAATTCTAAAGTGAAAATTAACCCACCAGTCAGCAGAAGTGACCCAGTAAAATCTTGGCCGTCATGAATACAAAGACTTGTCACTAAACTTTGTGGAAATTCAATATTCAAATCTTTTTCAGCATTTAAAATATCATTTTTAGTCACAGCTGGATTAAGAGACGACGTTATATCCGGTAAATAACGATTGGCCCAGAGTTCAATATGGCGCCATGCCAAAATAGTTTCACTAACACCTTCGTTAGAAGTATCAAAATCACCTATTAATCCATTATTCAAGGATGGCGAGTTAAATGAGTTTGATAAAATTGGTGAAGTTAATAAATTTGGGGAATTAAATTGTGATGATGAACGTTTATGGGAAGAACCAGATCGGGCTTTTGATTTAGAATCATAATCGGCATATCTATCCTCCGTTTGAAAAGAGTACATAAACTTTTGAAAAGCTTTATTAATATTATTCTTTACCATATTGATAGTATATATATATATATTGTTGATCTTTTCTATAATCTATTATACATTTGGTATATATAAAAATAAAATATAACAGATGGATATATATTTTTTAAGAGAGGTATATTGATTCACTCCTAAAAAATTTTTTTTTCTTTTTTTCTTTTTCTTTTTTTTTTCTAGTTTTTTCTGTCTGCTTGCCTAACCTGTCTAGAGGAAGGCATTAAAAAAAAAAAAAAGAAAAAGAAGCCAAAACGGATGCTCAGTACAAAAAAGGGGATTTCAAAGCCATGAATGTATTGATGAAAGGGATATTATAAATGAAAAGAAGTTAGATTTGATAGGCCATACGTTTAATAATAATATCGAGGCGAAATAATATCAAATAGCTTGCGGTCTTTGCTTATGTATCAATATTATTACTGCATTAATATTTTTGTTTCTTGATGCAAAGATGTCGTCTATTATGGAATAATCGGAACATGCCATTCAAAGTTTAGATCATCCTATTAGTTGTGTTATTTTTAATACCTATAGTGTTGATTGATTCGGAGTTTATTATGTCAGAAATCTATTTAATATGCCGAATATTTGATTTTACTACCCAATTCTGGCTTAAAATATAATAGAGAAACAAAAGGAAGCATTTACTAATAAATAAATAAATAAATTGGACAAAAATAAAATAATAACAACGACATCGGAAAACAAAATATAACAATCGAATAACAAAAACTCTAATAAAATAAAAATAAAAATAAAAATAAAAAAAAGATTGATGTTAGATTTAAAAAAAATTATTTACATAATTCTAATAAATATATAAAAGGGTGTGATAGATTTAGGGGAAGACAAATATATGTAATAAATAGACTATTATAATTGGATTATAGATCTAAGCATATCTTTAATAAATCTATGATGATTTATAAATATGGGTGGTTTCTTTTAGAGAAAATTTTAAATTTAAGTTTTTTTTTAGATTATGCTTTTCATTTATTATATTAAATTTCTTTTTATATATTATATATAAAAAGTTGCTTACCAAGCAGAGTTAGCATTTTCAGTAGATTCAGCCCAATCAGCAGTGGCTTCACCAACTGGAGCACTCCAGTCAGCTTCTTCAGTTTGAGCGGCCCAGTCATCAGTGGCTTCAGCAGCTTCTTCAGTAGCGACTTCTTCACCTTCAGCAGCTTCACCTTCAGCACCAGCTTCTGGGGTAGATTCAACTTCTTCTGGGTTTCTGTAAAAGTATAAATCTGGCATAACAGACCATGGTTCGGTTCTGTCAGGTAAAGTACCTCTTAATCTAAGGACTTCTCTGGCTAATAAGTACCAGATTAAACCAATAGAGTGTTTACCTTTGTTATTAGTTGGAATAGCAACATCAACGAATTCAGTTGGAGAATCAGTATCACATAAAGCAATAACTGGAATATTAACGTATGATGATTCTTTAATAGCTTGAACATCGGTTTTTGGATCAGTAACGATGATTAATCTTGGTTCTTTGAAAGATCTGGTGATATAATTAGTGAAGGAACCTGGAGTGAATCTACCAGCAATGGCAGTAGCACCGGTATGAGCAGCGAATTTTAAGACAGCTCTTTGACCGAAAGTTCTAGAAGAAACAGCAACAACATCAGCTGGGTTTGGGATAGCGGCAATAATTCTAGCAGCAAGTACAATTTTTTCCCAAGTTTTACCAATATTGATAATATTGACACCGTCACCTCTGGTCTTGAAAACGTATGGTTCATTGTGGACCTAAAAACAAAATTAATGTTAGTAATTTATAATTAGAATATATATACACCTAAGAAAACGAAACAAAGAGATAATGATGTAATGGCTTTATTTGACAATGTTCGAAATTTAATAAAATGAATATAAGAAATGATAAACTATTTTCATATTTATAAAGTCATAATGTATGATCTAATTTAAGTGAATTATTTGATTAAAAATATAAGTTTCTTCTTTGACAAATATCTTGCATGATTATATTAATCTATATGTAACAATAGTTGAATAATGTTTCTGATTTTAGCGATTCTAAAATTTTTAAGCGTGATTCCCAATAAATAGCCCTCCAACAAATTCCAAAATTAAAGATTCATGATAATCTCTCATGTTCTCATTAAATTCATCTATATAACTGTTCTTTATTATTAATATGATTTGTGATTCTTTTAATGTTTTGGGCTCTATTCTTTTTTCAATAATCTCTTATACAATAATAATCTCTAATGTTCTAGACAAATCATAATCATTTCTTAATACCTGTTTATCAAATTCGTTTCAACAATAAAATCCTATTACTCTCCTTTCATTATATTCTTTCTATTGCTCTTTCTCTTCAATGTTTTGATGAAATGAATCTTTTGATAATTTTTCATTGATACATACTTGAACGTTCTTTGAACCTAAGTGAGTGTTAGCAGCTAATAATAATTTAGCATCATCAGCAGTTAAATTGAAAGATTCTGGTAAAGACATATTGGAAATACTAGTCTATTTTATTCTTGATGAAGTGGAATAATGTTTCTTTTCTTTTGAGTCAACAACAAGTTTATCTTATAATATTGAAAAAGAAAAATAATATTATAAAAAAAAATTTTTTTTTTTTCTATAATTGATTTTTTTTTTTGCAGAGACAAAATTTTTTTTTTTTCAAGCATAGATATATATTATTAGGGACTTTTTTTAACTATGAGAAAACCTAACTTTGAAAAAAATTTCACCACCCGGATGATGATAACTCAAAAAAAAGGAGCAAAATTATGATTTTTTCTTTCATAATCATGTTTTTCTCATAAAAAATTTAAAAATTTTAAAAAAAAAAATTAAAAAAATGGAAAAAAAAATAAAAACACAGTCACATATGCACGTGAATAGCAGGTGATTAAATATTTTATAAAAAAATGGATTTTTTCACATGCTTTAAACATACCATTATTACATGCAAAAACATCTATCTTTAAATTATTGGGGGAGAAAAAAAAATGAATATGATCGTTGCTCTTACTTTTAGCTGTGATTTATCATTCATAATTTATAATAATAGATTGCTAGTATTAAGATTTCCCTTTGTTCTCCTTGTTAGTATATTAATAATCTTTTTGAAGTATTCCCATATCATAATTTTTAATGCCCTACTATTTATTACTTTACTAATCCTAAAATAAAGAAATCAATTAATTTTAATATTTGAAGGAAATTTATAGCGCATAATAAAGTAATAAAGTAAGTAAATATAGGATTGTCTGCATACTACAGTATCTATCATTAGATGAATACTTCATATTGTAGTAAAAAAATGCAAAAGAATACATATATGTACAGTATTTAACATATGATAGAGCTATAAAAAGAAACTTTTATCTAAAAAATCAAAAAAAAAAAATTTCTTTTTTACCTATACGAACGAAAGACAAATAATAAAACAAAAAAAATCACTATACCAATATATTAATTATAACGCCCACCCCCCATTAAATACTCATTCATCGATCGGTACGTCATTCTACTATTTATATTATTATTAATAAATTCTCAGCCTTCCGATGAAGATTAGTTTGGAACACCATCATTTTTTTTTCTTGTTTTAATTTAATATTTGTTTTTTTCTATAATTTGGTTTAACTACAATTTGATTTGCTCCATAAAAATAAAAAAGATATGGACTTTTTCATTCATTGATACTCATCGCTACCATAATATTTATGACACATATTATTATTAATAATATCTATCTATATTATAGAAAAGCATTGATAATGACGTTTAATATAAGTCTTAAATTATTACTATTTCTGGAGTTAAATACTACTAAATGCGGCGATGAAGATAATAATACTGATCTATTCTTTAGATTACCTCATTGGGTTGACCAAGTATCTCCAAATTATAAATTGCTTAGAAAGCTTACTACTAGGAAATATGGATTAATCACTATTTATATCTCGTTTTGCATTATCTTTATTGGATTACCTCTTTATAATTATCTCTATAGTAGATGCCATTATTATCTAATGAAACGTATCAGATCATTTGCCAACAATCAAAGCTCTAATGATGATAATTATCATTCTGTCCATAACAATAATAACAATAATATTTCAAGAATAAGGAAATGGGCTCATTCATGGATATTACTGCGTGATACTAGAACTTTCCAAATCATTACATTTTGGACATTTATTTCTTTACTAGTGGTATATCCCGAGACACAAAATGATTTAATGTTTATTACTAAAAGGCTTGGCCGTGTTTCTGCTGCGCTATTACCAACTGTTTTCTTTTTAACTCTAAGACCTTCACCGTTACCAAAAGTCCTTTACTTATCTTTAATACCTATTCATAAATGGATATCAAGAATCGTGGTTATTGAAGCTGTACTTCATACAATTATTTACGTTGCATATTTCTTCCATGCCAATACTATACCTAAGATTTGGAAATTAGAAAACCTTTATGGTTGGTTTGCACTTGGTTGCTTTTTAATCATTATTGCCACTTCGCTTTCTCCTGTAAGACGTGCTCAGTTTTCCGTTTTCTATATTAATCATTATGTCCTTAGTTGGATATTAATTGGCTGTCTTTATTTCCATTCAAGACCTCCAGCTAATTTTATCACTTACACTAATTTAGCCATATTATCTTACCAAGCACTTCTTAGGTTCACTAATACTTCACTTGTTAGAATAATTGTCTATAAACTTTCTGATAATATGACTATTGTGGAAATCCCTAAAGAACTGATCCCTAAAGGACGTTGGCAATTTAAAGAATCTAAATACCCTTGTGCTCATCTTAGAATTCAATTAAGATATAGAAATTTTTTGAAGAACTTTTTTTTTAGATGCTTCGTTCCTTTAGCTCATCCTTTCACTATTGCTTCTTTACCTAGTGATAACTCTATAATGTTAGTTATCAGAAATTCTAAATTTAATTTAATTAATGGTGCTGAATATTATATTACAGGTTCTTATGATCCTGAATTTGATTTCTTACATTATCAACCCAAATCTTCATCCTCAACGACCAGTATTTCTCCATTATACACAAGTAAAAATATTTTCAGTCCATTATTTGATTTATGCCACTGGATTACCAGGTCTTGCTCTGAATATGAGCCTTCTGGACCTGGATTATTCTCTCGCAAGAGAGATATTGTTTCTATCTCTGAAGATTTTGAAGTTCCAGTATCTCGTCTTTTAATGGTTGTTGGTGGATCAGGTATTTCAGTTGCAATACCACTTTTACGTCTTTTAAATATTAAAGGGATACCTTCAAGAATTATTTGGGTTATTAAAGATATTAGAGATTTAAGAATTTTTAAATTTTATAAGAATGTCGATGTTGGGGCTTTAAGAATTTACATCACTAGTAAAAGTTTCAAAAAAGATGATATTTATGATAGAAGTTTAAAATTGGAAGAAATTTTTGGAGATGAAGGTAAAATTAATGATGATGAAATCGGGCATAATGAAAATTCATACACTGATTCGACTAATTTATTAAATTTTAATTCACTTAATAATAAGAATTACGGTTCCGTTGGTATATCTAATAATACTGCCGATGCTACTGAACATGCATTACCATCATCTGCTCAGATTTCTCCACTTTTACGTAGTACTTATAAATTACATTCAAGATCTAAATCATTTTCATCTTACATTTCAACATCTTCAAATTTAAGAAATGATTTTGATTATTCTGATAGTAATATGAACAACATCAAGGATGTTGGCTCTTCTAATAATATAAATATTCTTCCAAAGAAAAAATCATTAAGAAATTTACTAATGTCTACCTTAAATCTTGATTCATCTACAACTGCATCATCAGTTAATTCCAATAGTAATTATGATGATGACAATATCAAAGGTATTAATGCTGATAATGTTACAATTAACATTTCAAGAAATTCTAACAATTCTAGTGATCTGATTATTGGAAAATCAAAAATTCTCAATCATAAAAATAGTAAAGCTAGTAAGATGTCTTTGAACACCACCAATACTCCTGGCGGGCAATTTGGTACTGGTTCAGGTAATAGACTCAAAATGTCTACTCATTCCAATCCTAACCGTAACTTCAATATCAATAGTGATAAGTATAAAATATTAAACCGTTTGAAAATCTACAAAGGTAGACCTACTATTGGATATAGGGAGTTACAGTGGTGTATTCAACATCAATGTGATGCTGGATCTGATTCTGAAGATGAATTTGACATTTCTGAAGCTGATAAAAAATTGAATAATGATCAAGACGATGAGGAGAATGAAATTGATTTTAATAAAATTTTCAGTCAATCATCTAATGCTACAATTCCTTTATCAAGATCAGGTAATTTGGAATCTGCGAATAGATCAGATGATTCTTATTGTTATGTTCCGCAATGTGGAAATTTACGTGAAAATTTGGATAAAATTTGGGTTCTTGGGGTTGGACCTCAAGGGCTAATTAATAAAACTAAAATATGGGCCAATGAAAACAATTTACGATTCCACGAAGAAAGTTTCACATCATGAAAATGTCACATAACTACAGTTATTTGTATATTTATTTTTAGTATTCATTTATTATTGTCATTATCATCGTCATTATAAATAATTGTATATGTATTTAATTTTTTATTTATTTCTACTATAATTCAACACGCATGCTTTTTTCTTTCTTTCTTTCTTTCTAATTATACTTTTTTTTTTTGTAAGAAATATGTTTATACCTTAATATAAATGATCACTGCTTGGTAATGTCAGTGCCTAACTCTCTTAAAGCTTGAACGAAATAAACTTCAACCTTTCTATCAACACTAACTTCTGATGGAGTTTTACCTTCTTCATCAGCGATTAAAGGATCAGCACCAAGCTTGAATAAAGAAATGGCAGCATCACCATGTCCTTCAGCAAGAGCATGATGCATTGGAGTCCATCCAAAGGCATCTTTAGCATTTAATGGTGATTTGCCTTCTTTAGCAAGTAACTCAATAATTTTTATAGAACCAATAGACGCCGCTCTATGGATAGCGTATTGACCTTTGGAATCTTTAACTCTACAACTAGCTTTATACTTAGTAATAAGTAAATCGAGTGCTTCATAATGACCTTTAGAAGTGGCTAAATGGATGGCTGTTTGGCCACTTCCTGTTCGTTGGTTGACATCGGGTTGTGGATCGTTAGCAAGTAAAAGTTCTATGATTTCAACATTTCCTATTGATGCGGCAATGTGTAGTGGCGTCCATTGTGAATCGTCGGTCAATTCATCAATATCAATTTCAAATTTTTTAACTTGTGATTCTGATGCAATTCCTTGATTATTAGCAAACCAAGGGTGGAGAAGTAATGATACAATTTCTTTATCGTTGGCTGATACGGCCCAATGTAATGCCACTCTTCCATCTAAATCTTTGCGGAGAACAAGTTTTGGATCTTTTATAAGTAATTGACGTACTGTAAGAACTTTATGCTCCCTGGCAGCTTCATGCAAAGCGTACATATTTTCTTCTTCGTTAGACATTTTCACTTTGAGGATATTTATTTATTATTTAATTGATTTAATTGATTTAATTATTATTTATTTGATTTATTAATAGTAAAATGTGTTTATTCCTGTTTCTATGTTTTTACTCCATTTTTTTTCCTTCTTTTTATTTTGATTGTTTTTTCCTCGCCATCAAGCCGTAGTTGCTGAAGTAATATAAGCGCACGTGAATACCGTCAAACTCCCAAAATTTTATAGCAAAAAATGAAGAAAAATGAAAATTTTTTGAAAAAGAATTTGAAAGTTGCCACTATCCGAGCGAACATATACTTTGAAATCTATCCAAATACTATATTAATACAATTTATTTTTTCAATATTTATTTATAATAATAGATATTTCTAATTAACAATGAATAATAGAAATTGGGATGAATTCACTAGAGAGCTTAGAAAAAGAGCTAGACAAGTTCAATCTCTGGGTGTTAAAGGCAGTGGCCCAAAATCACCAATTCCGTTAGCTGGGTTATCATCTCTTTTACTTCTTGGTGCCGGTATAGTTGCTTTAAACTCTGCTTTATTCAACGTTGAAGGTGGTCATAGAGCTATTATATATTCCCGTGTCAATGGTGTTCAATCTAACATTTACAATGAAGGTACCCATTTTGTAATCCCATGGCTTCAAAAGCCGGTCGATTATGATATTCGTGCTAAACCAAGAAATATCGCTAGTTTGACTGGTACTAAAGATTTACAAATGGTTAACATAACTTGTAGAGTTTTATCCAAACCTTCCATTCCTCACTTGCCTACTATTTATAGAACCTTAGGTGCTGATTATGATGAAAGAGTTTTACCATCAATTATAAATGAAGTCTTAAAATCTGTGGTGGCTCAATTCAATGCTTCTCAATTAATCACTCAGAGAGAAAAAGTTTCTAGATTAATCCGTGATAACTTAATTAGAAGAGCTTCCAAATTCCATATTTTATTAGATGATGTCTCCTTAACTTCTATGTCTTTTTCACCAGAATTCACTCACGCTGTTGAAGCTAAACAAATTGCTCAACAAGATGCTCAAAGAGCTGCTTTCATTGTTGATAAGGCTAGACAAGAAAAACAACAAATTGTTGTTAAAGCTCAGGGTGAAGCCAAGTCTGCTGAATTAATTGGTGAAGCCATTAAGAAATCTAAAGATTATGTGGAATTAAAGAGACTTGATACTGCTAGAGAGATTGCTGGTATTCTTGCTAGATCTCCAAATAAGATTATATTAGATAACGAATCATTGTTATTAAATACTACATCTGATGCTAGATCTGCTTAATCAATTATACTTACAAAATAAAGAACCTCCTTTACACAATATTATATTTCATGTATATAAATACTCTTAATGTATATTTTTTTAAACAGATATATTTAACCTACTTATAAACCAATATACTATAAAATTACTTCATTTTTTTTTAAAAAAAAGGATTACATTATTCTTACAGTGTAATGTAAAATATAGATCCAGTATAAATAAATATATATATATATTGATTTGTAATAAGTATTAAAAACATAAAAGGAGAGAAAAATTTGATATCATTGAATAAGTTATATATATAAATATGAACTTAAGAAGAGTTAAAGAGAGAATAGAATAAATATATCCAGAAGAATAATACGAATAAAAGAAAAGTCAAAAAGAAAAGGAAAAAAAAAGGAAAAAAAAAGAAAAGAAAGAAATAGTATCAATCTATAATTATGAGGTTATATATCATCCATATCAATACCTTCCATCATTTTATCGTCATCAACTTCAATGTCGGTATTTCTTTTATTTTTGTTCAAGATAAAATCAGAATCATCATTAGAAGACATTTGTTGTTGTTGTTGGATATTGTTAGCAACGTTTTCCTTGTTTTGTTGGTTGATTAAGTCTAATTTCGTACCTTTAGTACTAGTGTAGAATTTTGATTTATGATTGCTTAATTTTTGAGAACATGGTGATAAAATATTATCAGTTGGAGAAGAAAAAATTCCATTGGCTGGTTTGTTGCTAGCTGTGACTTGATCTCTCTTAAATAATCTTCTGTGTAAGTTATCAGAGTTGTTGCTTTGGAGAGCTCTTTGGTGTAATGGTTGGATTTCGTTAGACATTATTGATTATGATTAGTATTTGTAGTTCATTAAAAAAAAAGTTATATTGACAGAAATAAAGGAGAACAGATTAAAAGAAAAGAAGAAAAGAAGAAAAAAATTTATATCAAGATACAAAAGAAAAGATGAGAAACTTCTTAAATAATATTTTAATTTTTTTTTCTACTTTATTTAAGATGTATATATTTGCTCTTGTTATATCTTTAGTTGATGTTTGGATCTGTGGCATTTTTATTTACAATTTTCCTGAACGGGCATATTATTTATTTAGTTTTTTCTATAAACAGGTGTATCACGTGTATACTTTAACACATTTTATTATTGTCACATGTATTTTAATAAATACATAAGAGCTTCATAATAATTCTATATATTAACAACATGTTGATATATAAAGACCAATTAAAAAAGAATAAATGACTATATAGTAAGTATAATAAGAGACGTGATAAAGGCGTGACAAAGGCATGATCAAGACATGATAACAACAAGTAGCTAAATAAACAACAACACTAATTATCTAAATCTTTGCTTTTCTTAAGACTGACATTATAAGACTCAATCAGTTTAAGATCTTCTAACCATTTGGCAATATGAGGATATGGTTCAATAGATTCTTTTAATTCATTGAAAGCACTTTGAAGAGGGAAGCTTAAAATAATATCAGCAGCAGAAAACTTACCATTAACAAACCACCCATTATTTTTAACTAATTGATCATCTAAATATTTAAAGTGATTAGCAGTTTCTGGGCCAGAAAACTTTTCAGAAATTTTAGCAGCCACACCATTTTTAATTGAATTAATGATAATTGGAGCCCAACTTTGACGAACCTTTTGCACAATGAGTTGCACCAAAAGTGGTGGTTGTAAAGAACCTTCGGTATAATGAAGGTAATAATTAACCAAATCACGATCTTTACCTTCTTCTTTAGGTCTCAACTCCCCTTTAGTATCATATCTGGCTAAAAGCTTATCAAAAATAAAACCGGATTCGGTGAGAATTTCAACAGTTTCTCCACTTGATTTATCAAAAATTTCGATCATAGGGAATCTACCTAATGGATGAATTCTTTTCGCTTCAGGTGGAGCTCTGAAATCCTTATCTCTCTTGTAAGTTTTGACATCGTAATTTAAATGAAGGGCTTCTAATAACCAAATAATTCTACCAGATCTTGATCTGTTTAAATGGTGTAATCTAATACCGACATTAGTAGTTGACATTGTAAATTGAGTAGTTTATTAGGTATAATAATAATAAATAAATAAATAAAGAAAATGTAATAAAGAAAATATAAAAAAAAAGAATTGTTGAAACTGA
The DNA here is from genome assembly GCA_030583325.1 of Saccharomycopsis selenospora. NCBI lineage: Eukaryota > Fungi > Ascomycota > Saccharomycetes > Ascoideales > Saccharomycopsidaceae > Saccharomycopsis > Saccharomycopsis selenospora. The sequence goes on from JAJMHY010000001.1 coordinate 180,441, forward strand.
GAAGAAAATTAGAAACTAGAGGATTTTTAAAATAAAATAACGGAAACTGAACTCTTTGTATTATGGGGCTGTTTGTCATTTATATTTTCTTCTAGCCATAATCTCATTAATAATGAATAAGGAACGAGAAAAAAAAAAGCAACCAAAAAATAAGAAAGAACACAGAAAAGAAACTCAAAAAAGGGACAAGCAAGCCAAAAAATTGATACGTTAGTTCATTTATTATTTCATTTGTTAGCTATGTTTAAAATGATATAGTTTTATATATAAATAAACACTATTCATTTTTTGTGAAGAATCATCACTTTATTTGACTTAAGACTTTTATCTCAGTGTGAGAGATTGGATGACTTTATTAAAATAAATCCCTATATATGAAGGACTATACTATGGGCGAAAAAAAAAACAAATAAAAACAAATAAAATAAAAAAAAAAAAGTGGATGGCTTCTATTAATGTTGCAAAAGTAGCAATTATAAAAAAAAAGAAGCTTGTAAGTCCATTCAGGATCCACAGAGGTCTGTCTAAAGCGTGTTTGAATTATAATTCGGAAGCTATAATTAATTATTTAGATGATAATATATAATTAGTATACTACTATTTTTTCTTTTAATGATGGGGTTTTTTGCTGCACAAGTTGCGATGAGAAGCCGGTAAACGAACTGAGTAATGAAAAAAAAATTTTGTATCTGAAAAAAAAAAAAGTTTCCAGAAAAAAAAAATTTTTTTTTCATCTAAGCTCATCTATTGACAAAAGTATAAACAATATATTATCTATATATATAGATACATAGATCCACATTAATATATATATATATATATAAATATCTTTAGACAAAATGTCATATCATGATCTTTCGGTTCAAGCAACCAATAACTCGTCAATCGTGTCAAAACGTTCAGTGGAAAAGCTTTATAATAAAATCATCTACACTCAGAACAGACAAAATGTCAAAGATGAAATAAGTTATTTCAGCTACTTTGTTCCAAAATTCCAAAGAAGATCCCCTGTGATTAATAAAGGCTATTTATTACGTATGCTCATATTCAAGCTTTCATTAGAAAAAATTATAAATAGTGCCAAAGATAATGCATCAAAGAAGATCTATGTGATTAACTTAGGATGTGGATTTGATCCACTCCCATTTCAACTTTTGGATAAAACTACCACAAATTTAGATGATGATCTATTGCAGAGGGTTGTCTTTGTTGATATCGATTATAAAGATTTAATGGATATTAAAGTCCGTGCTATCAAAAAATCACAAGAATTATGTGACATAATATCATATAAAAAAGATTTAAATGATCATCATTCTTTGAATGACTCACATTTTAAAATAGTGACTGATAATTATATGGCTATTACTTGTGATTTAAATGATGAATCAGCATATAAGAAAATTTTAAGTCAATTAAATTTCCATGAAGATAATAATATTATAAAAGCTTTTATTGCAGAAGTATCGATTACTTATATGTTACCAGATAAATCAGATTTGATTATTAAGAATTCCATCAGTTTACCAAATTCCCACTTTTTGATATTAGAACAATTGGTACCTTACTATGATTCAGAGAATAAATTCTCACGAGCTATGATGAGACATTTCAATAAAATCAATTCCCCGATTCAAACTGTTGAGAATAAATATCAAACCATAGAAGATCAAATAAGAAGATTTAATAATTTGTACAATCATCAATCTACTCCTGACTTTGAAATCTTCACTTTAATGGAATATTGGCTTACACATGTACCTGAAAAATTAAAATTAGAAATCAATAACGTTGAACCTTTTGATGAATATGAAGAATTTAATCTTTTCTGCAGTAATTATTATTTTGGTCATTTCACTAATACAGGAATGAAACTTTTTAATACGGTCACGAACCCACAAAATTCAAGAATTGATTCTGTAACTAACTTAATAGATGAAAATATCAATATTACAATTAATAAACTTGAAAATAAATCGGAGTTATTGCATAGAAGATTTGCCAGTGCTGCTCTTGTCTCTAATACAGGTGGTTTACAAATTATTTTTAACGCAGGCTTTTCAAAGACAAAGACAGACACCTCGGTATTATTAAGTGATAACCTCGAAGATAAACTTCTCATTAAACACAGTTCTTTACATAAAAAACCAGTGGCAAGAGTATGTTACTCACTAACTAACCTTTCTGATAATAAATTGCTTTTAATCGGAGGTAGAGGATCCCCTAATACAATTTTCAATGATGTATGGTTCTTAAAAAAGAATACAGTTAACACCAACGAATTTCAATGGGAACAAACTGAATCTCTTCCTGAACCTCGTTTCAGACATAATACTTTCAAATATAATGATGAAAATGTTGTTGTTTATGGTGGTTCAAAAGACACTAATAGTTCTGAATTTATAGCCTTTAACAGCATTGAAAGCAAATGGTATAATTTAGAACTTATTGCTTCAGAGCAACTTAAAGACATTGATTTTCAACGTTTTTCAGCTGCTATCAGCTTTGACTCAGCTTCTAAAGTTGGTTATTTGATTGGTGGTTCTACTAATAATCTGGATGAAATTGATAATAGCGTATATAAATTTGAAATAAATTTAGATCAACATGAAGTTACGATTACTAAATGTTTCCTGGACCCACTTGTGGCAAGATATGGATCAAATTTGATAAACTATGATTCCAAGACATTGTTATTAATTGGTGGTATTTCTAATCAATTTGTTCTTAATAATGAATTAACTATAGTTCTGATTGATTTAGTGAATAATCTTGTTAAAAAGGTATTATTAGATGAAACAAGTTGGAAAGACTCTCCTTTATTTATTGGTGTTGATATGATTAAATTACCAAATCTGAAACTGCTCCACTTGGTTATCGGTGGTGGTGCTGTTTGCTATTCATTTGGGTCGTATTGGAATGATCTCTATACGATTAATATCAACAGTGATAGTCAAGAAAAAATTATTAAGAGTATTAATTTAGAAAAAGATTGTAATGAAGATTCGATTGAAGATAAGGATGTTAATATCTGTGCAAATAACAAGAAAGATAAAGGTAAATTAGCCAACAATAATACTGAAATTAAAAGAATGGATGTTAACAAATTGACTAAAGAAAAATCTGAGAAAATTCTCAAGAATAATAAGCCGATTATCTTTGAAAATTGTGATTTGGATGGTTTAAGTAAGGACTACTTAATATCTAAAGTTGATTTTGATAAATTATTCGCAGTCCATAAAGCTAATAATGAAGTTAATTCTGATTCACAAAATATTAAATTTGGTGAATTTATTAATAAAATTTTCAATAATACTTCAGGAGAAGTAAAGAAATATACTCATCTGTCATCAATAAATAAAGGACCAAATTCAAAGGAAGTGATTTTCCAAGTTGATTTTTCCGTCCTTAAATCCGATTTTAAATTACTAGAAGTTTTATCTCCGATTTATCAAGAAAATAAGATAACCTCAATCTTTAAAGTTACTCCTCCAAAGACTGCTACTTTATTATATTATGAATGCGTCTCGAGGCTTCTCATCCAAGCGGTTGGTGAAAAGCTTATCAAGATATATCCCCCATCACAAATTGAACATTTAAATTTTCCGAAAAATTCTTCAACATCTACCATTCCAGATATTTTCAGTCAAAATCCTAAGCTCCCATTCAATAAAAATATTCATTTGACCCCTTTTAAAACAGTGTTAAAGCCAGGAGATGTATTGTTTTTACCAAGAATGTGGCTTCATGCAACAAAGAGTTTAAATAAACCATCGATTTCTGTTGATATTTTCTGGAAGGATTTACCCCAGGAATTGTTTGAAAACGGTGAAGATATTTATGGTAACAAAGATTTGAAGATTTACCAAGATGGTAGTGGCAAATTACTGAAATTCATTTCCTTATTTGATGGTAATGAAATTCCTCAGGATATCAAAGAATTCTATTTCAAAAAAATGGTTAGTGAATTGCAGTCAGAGTTTTACAAGAAATTATAATATTATTAAAATAAATAGCAAGATGTATGATTAATTAATTATGTTTTTTTTCTAAAGAAATAATGTAAAAAAAAAAGATTATTTATATTATATATATCTTATAAGTTTAACTCTTGTTCAACTTCAAAGACAGATTTGACAACAATGTCAAGTAATTTATCAGTTTCTTCTCTAGTAATATTCAAACTTGGGGAGAATAAAACGTGGTCACCTTTGACATTATCAATAGTACCACCAGATGGCATACCAATAGCACCATTAGCAAATATTTTGTCACCAATCTTTTGGTAGTAGTGTTCTTCAACAGGCCATGGTTCTTTGGTTTTGGTATCTTTAACAAGTTCAATGGACCAAAAACCACCAGCACCTCTAACATCACCAACAGTTTTGGCTTTTCCAAGTAATCTAGCAGCCAACTGAGCACCAAAATAGTTACCATTTTTGTAAATATTTTCAACGATATTATCGCGCTTAACTTTCTTTTGAACAGCAAGAGCAACACGAGAGTTGAAAGCATGTTGATGGTAAGTTTGAGCACCACGAATAGTGTTACTACCTTTAGCAATGGCTTCAGTAACTTTAGGAGACACTAAGACGGCGGCAATTGTCACATAACCACCACCAAGAGTCTTACCAATAGTTTGAATATCTGGAGATTGACCTTTTGGTAAATATTGTTCCCAAGCATGTAAAGTACCACATCTACCAATACCACACATAACTTCATCAAGAATAAAAAGAATACCATATTTATGACATAAATCTCTAACACCTTCGAGGTAACCTGGAACTGGCGGAACGGTACCAAAAGTAGAACCACCAACAGTTTCAGCAACAAAAGCAACAATTGTGGATGGATCAGCGGCTTGGAAATCTTCATCTAATTTTTTGATTAATCTTTGACTATATTGTTCTAAAGTTTCACCATCTTTTACATTTCTGTATGGGTAAACAGTACTAGTTTTAACAAATTGAGAATCAGGGCATACAATATCCTTGAATGGGACTTTTCTGGAATTATCACCAAGAGATAAAGCCCCAAAAGTGTAACCGTGATAAGATTTCTTTCTTGAAACAAATTTAAATCTTTGGGATTGACCAATTTCATTTTGATATTGTTTGGCTAATTTAAGAGCATTTTCAATAGATTCAGAACCAGAACCAGTAATTAAAGCAGTGTCAAAAACACCTTTTGGTGAATTATCAATTAAAAATTGAGCTAATTCTTCAGCTGGGTAGTTAGAAGTGTAGAATGGAAAATTGTAAACAGAAACTTTAGCTGCTTCAATCATAGCATCAATGATTTCTGGATCTTTCCAACCAACAATACCAACAGCAGCACCAGTAGCACCATCAAGAATGACTTTTTTCTCTTTGGTTTTTGGATCTTCAACAGTGATGTAGACACCATTACCATCGACAACCTTTGGTTTAATAGTGGACACTTGTCCTTGAATAATAGCTTCTGGAATAATAGACATTTTTATATGAGTGGTTTTTTTTTTTCAAGTATAAAAGAAAAAATGATAAGGAATAGAATCAATAAAATATAATTATCAATGACGATAAAATAACAGAACAAAAAAAAATATTAAAATGAATATGAGGAAAACAAGAACAAAACTAAATCGAAAATTAAGGGAATTAACGAATATATATATTAATTTTTTTTTAGTTTACATTACGAACTTGAACTTGTTTTAAAATCAACAACTGGATTTGTGGAGGAATTTTGTTCGAAAAGCGGATGTTACCACATCGGGGAATATCTATCAGTTTTTTTTCACTATCTATTAATATACTATATGCATACTACCCTCGATAGAATTAACCTTTTTATTAATGGACAACCTCTCCGACAATAAAAAAAATATATTCTAGTATATAACATACACTAAGATTATCATATTACCCGAGTAAATCAGCTATTTCTTTTTTTTTTTAATAGTCATTGCTTGAGAGTGTGTGGCATCAAGAAATTAATCTCTGTTAAAAATCCGACAGATTACTGGAAAGGGAAATTTTGTCTATTAAAAAAAATTAAAAGTGAATGTTATTAAGGGCAGACTTTAATAAGAAATGAATTTTGCGAAGGGAGTTTTAAAATAAATCGAAATAAGATTTTCATTATTATCAAGTTTAATTTATTTGTTGATTAGTTATAGTTGAAATATTTAGATTAAGCCAATAATCTAACTCCTATAAACTTTGGTATTTCCGATGTTGCACTTATTATAAAGCTAATATCTTAAAAAACAAGGTTCATTTTGTTCAAATCCATCGCAATTTTAAAAATTATTAAAATATATTAACTTTTTGCTATTTTACTCCGAATATCTAGATTATTTTTTAGAAGTTAAGAAAATCAATTGTATTAATACTATTATTTTTCGCTTTTAATTTTAATTTTTTTTTATGAATAAGTTGTTAAATGACAATTATGAGTATATTTATGTAAATGATCTAAGAAATATAAAGAGTAATAAGAAAGAAAAGGAAAAAATATATATTTAAAGGGCATTCATTCTAAAGCATTTCTTTAAGCTAATAAATCAACGTATTTTTCTTCAACTTCAGCAATAGATTTAGCGACAATATCAACTAACTTGTCAACTTCTTCTTTAGTGATGATGAAGCTTGGGGAGAATAAGATGTGGTCACCCTTATAGTTGTCAACAGTTCCAGGACATGGCATAGAAGTAGCACCATTCTTGGAAATTTGAGCACCAATGATACTGTGCATCTTAAGAGCAGCATCAAATGGTTCTTTAGTTTTAGTATTTTTAACAATTTCAAGAGACCAGAAGCCACCTGAACCTCTAACATCACCAACAATCTTTGATTTGCCGAGTAATTTTTCTTTGAATTGGGCACCTAAGTAGTTTCCAGATTTGTTAATGTTTTCAATTAAATTATCACGCTTAACTTTTTCTTGGACAGCAAGAGCAACGGAACAGTTGAAAGAATGTTGATGATAAGTTTGGGCACCAATTATATAACCACTACCATCAGCAATGGCATTCTTAACTTTTGGAGAAAGTAGAACCGCGGCAATGGTAACATAACCACCACCAAGAGTCTTACCAATAGTTTGAATATCTGGAGATTGACCTTTTGGTAAATATTGTTCCCAAGCATGTAAAGTACCACATCTACCAATACCACACATAACTTCATCAAGAATGAAAAGAATACCATATTTATGACATAAAGCTCTAGCACCTTCAAAATAGCCAGGAACTGGGGTTGGTGTACCGAAAGTGGAACCACCAACAGTTTCAGCGACGAAAGCAACAATTGTGGATGGATCATTAGCAACAAAAGTTTCTTCAATGTTCTTCAAGAGTCTATCTTTGTATTCCTCTAAAGTTTCACCTTCTTGGACATCCCTGTATGGGTAACAAGCTTTGGTCTTGAGGAAAGTTTTTGGATCGCCTAAAAACTTATCAAATCTAACTCTTCTTGGATTGTGACCAATAGATAAAGCACCAAAGGTGTACCCATGGTAAGATTTTTCTCTTGAAACGAATTTGTATCTCTGAGATTGGCCAATTTCATCTTGATATTGTTTAGCTAATTTAAGAGCATTTTCAATGGATTCAGAACCTGAACCAGTGATTAAAGCAGCAGAGAAGGCACCCTCTGGAGAGTTTTCGCATAAGAATTTAGCAAGGGCTTCAGATGGGTAATTAGAGATGGCAGCTGGATAATTGTACACACTGGTTTCAGCAGCTTTTTTCATAGATGCGATAATTTCTGGATCACAATGACCAACTGCACCAACTGCAGCCCCAGTGGAACCATCAATTAATTTGGTTTGTTTTTTAGTTATTGGATCTTCTAAGGTAATGTAAATACCTTCACCACCAACAGCCATAGGCTTGGTGGTCTTAATAGTAGATTGAATTGTGTATGGAGTAGTAGTAGTAACGGTCATTATTTAAAAAAAATTACGAAAAGAGGTTAACGAAAAAGAATAATATGAGTAAGAAGGAATTTATCTTTTTTGTGACGATGATATTAATAATAATGATAATAATAATAAACAGGAGAAATAAAAAAGATAGGAATAAATCTCTGGGAATAAAATGAAAAGAAATTTAGGAACCGACATCTATTTATAATATTTAAAAAGAAAGAAAATAATTTCACCACACAACAGGGATGGATATCTTTTCCTGAGAATTTAACTAAATACTAGTTAATAAAATAATGAAAAAAAAATTAAAAGAAATTAATACATCTTTTGTTAGATATCACGGATATCGCATCCCCCTATAAAAAGGAAAAAGTGAAAAAAAGTGAAAATAAGGCATTCATAATGATGGAAATGGTATTCCGCAATGAAGTTTTTTTCTCTATTTTTTTCTCGAGTAAGTTCGATAGCTCATCGTACGTAATACATTGGCAATAAACGGGAAACGGGTTTACGATTTATGGTATTTAACAGTTATTATTTTCTGTACCTCTTTTCTTTTTTCTTTTTTTTTTGTAATGTATTTATTTGTTACTATTAATATTAGCACTTTCATATTATTTTGTTTATTCCATAAACATATCTCTCAAGAATTTGATTTGGACTAATAATTATTAATTATCGATGATCTCTTTGTTAATAAAAAATAGAAAAATAAAAAAAATGAGTAAGAAAAAAAAATAGTTTTTTGTCCTTTTGTTTTCGAAGATAAGTTAATCTTTTAGTTAGTTTTTTAGGAGGAAAAATGGTGAAAGATTTAATTCTAAATAGATAAAAAAAATTGATAAATTATAGATAAATAAATGAGATGATTATGATAATAATACCTCAAAAATAGTATATGTGATATATAAAAATATTAATATTTGCAATTAGTATTTTTTCTTATATATATATTCACCATTTGTACTTACCTTTATATATTATTTTATTAGATATTAATTATCTTAGTACCATTTAATACAGATAAATTGTATAGATTTTATATTTATATATAATAGTAAATATATATATATATATATATATAAAAGAGCGAATATATCTAAGCAGCTTCAACAAAAGCACGATAAGAGATGAATTTGTCCGAGCTTTCACTATCAGATACTAAATCAATCTTGAGACCTGGAGCAATGAAATATACAAAACCAGCTTGAGCTTTCAATACAACTTCACCATCACTGGATTTAACGGTACCTTTACCATCAGTAATAATTAGTATACTTGGACCTTCAAATTCATCAAAATTTCTAGTTTGATTTGAATCTAAGACAGTTTGTAAAACTGCAAATTCTTCAATTGGAGGATTATATAATACAGATTTACCATCACCGTGAGATCTGTCAAATTTTAAAGGGACCATTTTTTGTTTGGCAACTGGATCGTAAGAATAAGTTAACATACTAACCAAGTTTTTAACATCTTTAAATTTTGGAGTGAACCCAGCACGGACAACATTGTCACTAGCTGCCATACATTCAATAATATCCCCAGAAATATAAGCATGTGGATCTTTAGCCTTAAGGAAAATAGCTTCACCAGGTTTTAATTTACAGTAATTAAGCATGAGACAACCACATATAAGACCAATATCATATGGGAATTGCTTATTAAGACGTAAGATTAATTTACTAAGTTCTTCGCCAATAGTACTTGGTTCATTGGTAGCTCTTTCAACTAATTTAGTAGTTTCAGCTGTAATAGTGGCATCAGTACTGTTCATAACTTTACTGAAAACACTTCTTAATAATTTTTTGTTAGAAGCATCTTCAGCATCATCGCATGGCGGAGTCTTGATACCTTTAATGAATTCATCAGAAGTTTCTCTACCGACAATAGCGACAAATTCTGGGATAGTATTTAAGTGATGAGCAATTTCATCTAAAGGTTTAAACCCACAGAACCCATCAAATTCAGTAACAGCAATAGCCATTTCTGGTTTATGGTTATCATCCGGATAATTCTTTGGATCATCTGCATGTAATTGTTTAGCAAGGGCTTTATCAGGGTGAGCTTGAATGCTAAGAACTTTTTCAATGCTGAGAACTTTAAATAAAAATGGTAATTCATTATCAGCTTTAAATTTAGTAATGATAGGTTGACCAAGGAGCTCTTCTGGAGATTCAGTGACTAATTCTCTAAGAGTTTTACCATTATTTAAATTGTAAGATGGTTTAGTTGGATGAGTTCCCATCCAAAGTTCAGCATAAGGTTTATCATTATCTATTTTGATTGATGGGTCAGAACTAGCTGCAAACTGGGCTACAGATGAATTGTTACCGATCTTACCCCAAGCATAATTTTGGTATCCTATTATAAGAACGTTAGTATTTTTTTTTGGTCTTTCTTTATATCATGGGGCGTTGTCTACTTACCACATTGAAGTCTAAATAATTTATCACTAGACATGCTTATTGTTGTTATTTGTTATTTGTTATTTGTTATTTGAATTAAATATAAAGAAAAAATTTCTTCTGTCTTCTTTTTTATAATATATAAATATTTATATATATTTAAAATAAAAAAAATAAATAAATTAATTAATTAATTAATTAATTAATTAGAACAAGAAAAGAAGATAATCCGGAGTATACGTATAAGTTCAAAAAAAAATTTTTTGTTTTTGTTTTGTTTTGAGAATTTTCGTTTATTTTTCCACTTGGGGACGTGTCATTCTGTTTTCCCAATTAAAATATCTGAAAACGTAATTACGCCTTACGAAAAAAATGAAGGAAAAATTATCAAACAGTAACCAGTTCCAATATTTGTGGGGCTACGAGTGGCTCACCTTTCACTATCATGAATTTATGGCAACTTTTACAGGGGTGGAAAAATGCTATCCAGCAGCATCCTCCCCCAGAAATTGTATATAGAAAAAGGCCATAATCTGGCTGCACGTGGATTAAAATATCATCTAAACCTAATAAATAGGTATATCACAGAGTATGGTGAGGTTATTAAAGTATTATCACGATGTTAGAAAATTTAACTTAATAATTTAAGTATTTTATTTATCTTCATCCACAATTTTGACCACATTATTTATTATAAATGATAACTTATAATAAGTTTCTAAAAATAAAAATTTCCCATTAAGGGTTTATTTAGTAAGATTTGTGCAATTTTCAATATTTTCGCTGATGAGAGAGAAGATATCACAAAAATGAAAAATAAACAAAAAAAAATGTGATGTAATTCAATAATAGGCAATTTAGTATCTAGAAAATAAAGTAATATACTTAAGATAGATAGAAAAGGGCATGGAATGGGTAGAAACTTCCTCAGGTAACAGAATTTCTAAGAAAAGTAAAATCTCTGGCGCAGCCAATATTCTTTTGTTAGGAAATAGTATAGTTAATGAGAATTGTAGACTTAAGGGAGATGTAAAAGTTATTGAAAATAGTAATTCTGATTCAGATCATGAAGACGAGGAAGAAGATGGTGTTATTAATATAGGTAAATATACATACCTAGGCAAAGGATGTGAAATAATCCCACCAGTAGTAGGATATCAAAGAGTTGGTGAGGGTAAGGTAAGGAAAGTTCATGAACGGCTGAAAATAGGTTCATTTGTAATAATTGGTGATAATTCATCAATCAATTCTAAAAGCATAGGTAACAGAGTCAAGATTGAAGATAATTGTAAAATTGGTAATGACGTTATAATCTATGATTGTGTGGTTATTAAAAAGGATTTAATAATTCCTGATAACACAGTTATTCCTCCTTATAGTTATGTTACTACGGTGTCCAGTATAGATTTAATTAAAGATAAACTAAAGATAAAAGAATTACCAGCATGCTTTAAATCTTTAATAGAAACACAAGCAAGAGAATTATATTGTGGGGGTTTAACTCCAAAGGAGTTAGAAGAATATGATCTTTTTGATCTATGAAAAGTAAATTAAAAGAATTTCAATTAAGCATATAGATATACATTTTGTTGGTTTAGATACATCAAGGGGGGAAGAATGATCAACAGCATTCATTAATTATCACAAAGAATTAATTATCACAAAGAATTAATACATTGCACACCACTCGAGACCCGATAAAAAATAGCTAAAGAATATAAATGCATATTGGGACGAGACAGCAAAGAAAAAGCATCTACTATTCTTTTTTACCCCGTATTTTTCAAAAAGTGTCATTACAATCATCGATCTTTCTCCGGAGGATATAATTTTTTTTTATTTATTTATTTACACACCCCACCTGTATAATATATTATTGTGGTTTACTGCTTATTATTAAATTATCATTCATTGTATTGGTCTCGCTATGTGGTATTTTCATTTTTTTTTTCTTAATATAAATAGATATGATTCCCCCCTTGTTGTTACAAAATTTGTTTAGTTGCTTTATGTTTATATTTTTTTTTGTTTATTTCTCTCTTTTTATTTCTCTCTTTTTATTTCTCTCTTTTTATTTCTCTTCTTTTTAATCATCTAACAAAAATACTTTTATTAGACTATTAATTATTTTTTATCTTTTATCTTTTCTTTACCTTTCTACATACAAATTTTATCAAAATGAGCTTCGAATCTGATGTTAAAGTTGATGACATGGAACAAAAACTTACCAAAATCTCCACTTTAACTAAACAATTATCTAAAATCTCTTCTAGTGGTGATGATGAAGTCATTTCTGTTTCAAAAATCGAAGGCGATGTTCCTGAAGATGGAGACGTTGATGCTTGTGCAGCTACTAATGATTTGAAATACTGGAAGGACTATCATGATTACTATGACAAGTTGACTGCTGTCAAAAAAGAAATCAAAGAATTCAAGGACATGAACAATGAATACACTGGTAATTCTGACTTTGAAGTAAAGAAATTTACTGATTTTTACAATGAAATCAACAAACAAATTAAAGCTACTAATGACTCTTACAAAAAATTCAATGGAATTGAAAACGAATTTATTAATTAATGACCCTTTTTTTATATTCTCTATATATATGCATTTTTGAATTTCCTATGCATTTGATGACACTGCTATCTATCTAGCCTATATACGATTATACTCTTTAATGACTTAACGAAAAAAATATATTTACATTAGTATTTCTTGCTATATGAGCATGTAATATATTAATTATAATTGATCATCGTTTGGATCAAACCATTTGAAAAAATCACATTTCATGCCTTGTCTACCTCTTGAACAGATCCAAAAATATTTCCCTTTATTCCCATTCCTTTTACTAATCACGGGCCTTAATATCATTGACCATCCACATTTGTCACATTTTGGAACTTGATCTGGAGTAATTTTATAAAATCTGAATGTCAAATTGATTCTACTCTGTCCCAGGATAGAATGTGGAGTGTAATTGTGAAGATCATTTTTATTGCTTTTAATTGAATGCTGATATCGTTCTTGGAATCCTTGATGCATCACCGCTAATGAATTATGTGGTAACGCTACATTGTAAATAATAGATTCGTTTGATTTACTGTACTCATTTTCATTTATTTCTGCCAAATCTTCATCTTTATTATCATCCTCTAATGGTGATTTATATAATGGTTCTTCTTTTTCTTTAACAGTATAATCGCGAATACAAAACCCACGAGTAGCTCCTAAAGATATTGAAGCAATAATACAATTAGGGCCCATGTATGTTAATCTATCAGAATGCCAGCCAGTAATTTGATCTCTAGTTTTATATAAATTCACGACACAATAATTTCCCACCCATGGTAAGTCGTCATACATTTCCCATTTGCTTTTCACTAGTTTACGCTTTGATATTAGTTCATTTACTTTTATTGATACTAATTCACAAGCTTTTTCCAAATCTTCTGTATATTTATAAATTTTCTCCGCGAGTCCATCATAAAAAAACGTTAAATCTTCAGTAGTTTCTGGAATTTTAGTTTCTTGTTCCTGTGCTACTAAGCTTCCATTTTTGCTCGCGTATTTAGAATCTAACGTGAACAATGCCAGTTTATGGTCAGTCACTGCTTTAGTATCAAATATATAAAACTTCCTTTGGGTGTATGTGACATTATCTTCATTCAAAAAATATCTCAATAATTTTTCAGATAATTGGTCTGGTAAGAAATTCTTATGTAACGTTAGATATTGCTCAAAATATAATGAGATGTCGTCATGGTTAACAAATATACTTCTCGACAGTCTTTTCTTTTTATTGGTATTAGTAGATGTGTTGAACACTGGTGGTGCCTTTCTCTTTACTGGTAAAAAATGTTTGGGAGCTGCAATTCCAAATGTTGAATTTTTCACATTAGCATGATCAGAATCTTTTTTATCCACAATAAAATTGAATATTGATTTCTGAAATTTTGGTAATACTTCGGCAGCAGCACTAATACTAGTAGTACTAGTACTAGTACTAGTAGGATGATTATGATAAGATGTGCTCGCTTCCTTTGTATTTGTGTTTTCAATAGTTTTATGTTTGTTACGGTACTTTTCCTTTGGGTCACTTTCATTCTCAGCTAATAATATCTCAACTTTTTTAATTGAAAAATCTGAAATTTTAAAGATTTCTAATAAAGTCGATGGATCATAATTTGGGAATAATTTAACAAGTTTCTGGAATCTTTTATTCTCAATATCATTCATTTTTCTCTCTCACTGATTAACTTCAATAACAAATTCAATAATAAATTCAATTAACATCTTAAATACTATCAAACAGTTAATATTTTTTCTTTGTATCTATTTATTATTATTTATGAGTATCTCTTTCTCATAATATGCTTTATGTTTAAACAATTACTAATTTTTTTTCCATACAAAAATTTTTCTTTTTGAGGATTTCGAATTTTTCTTTTTTATTGCCTCCGATGAGATTGTCTCAGATTAGCTATTAGAGGTTGATAAGATATATTACAACGTAAAATATTTATTGTGATAAAGGAGATGCAAGGAAAAAAACAGATATATTATAAGATGTTTGAATAAACGAAAAGAAATTATAAAATAGAACTATTGGAAAATAAATGAATAGTATATAGTGTACACAATCTTGTTGAAATTAACAAAATATTTTTTTAGAATGAATGAAATTTGTTGTTAATGAACATGAACAAGCACTAAACAAATTCGATGATAAAAGAATTTAAAGATAAGCTTCTCGAAATCAAGAAGATCACTTATTGTGAGGAAGTATTAAAATTGGTAATTAGAAATGAAATTAATGTGAATGAATGAATGAATTGTTAAATTAATTGACTTATTTCGTAAGACTAATACCAATAGCAATAGCGGAATCAAGACCTTTTTTTTCAATGAGGTATTCTTGAATATTTATTGGGATTGGAGCAGCAGCAGAAAAAGCAACTAAAGAAGTAACAAAGATGATGGCAGAAGTAGATAATTGCATTGTGATGATTGTTTATTTGCGTAAGAGTTAAAGAGTTGTTAAAATACTGATTATTGTAATAATTGTTTGATGATTATAAGATCCATATTAAGGTAAATAAAATTATCTTTTTTTGTAATATCATTTGAACAAGACGACTTTCCATTACTATTTATATTATTTCATGATATACATTGTGATCCTAAAAATACTTTTTTCTAATTATTTATATTTAGTAATTATCCATCATTCTTCCAAAATTTTCCTATATTGGCTAATTTTACTAGAAAACGGCAATATCATTTTGACTGTTTGATGGTACTGGGAAAAAATTTTATTTGCTATGATACTTCTTCTCTTCTATCTTATGATTGATCCAACTATTTATTTCGACCTCCACCTACAATTAAAATTTAGCATTTTTAAATTTAAAATTAGTACAATTACAAGTATGTATTTTTAGGATAACATTATTAATAAACGGCAAATGCCGATATATCCTTTTTCTTCTATCAATCAAAAACAATATCAACAAATATAGAATGGCCATTATTTGATCATTATTATTTTATGAATTTGTCATTTATAAGTACTTGTTACCATTATTTTAAAATGCCCAAAAACTATAGATATTGAGCATGTATGCATTTCCTTCTCAGTAAATTATATCTATCTATCATTCATTTATTATGGTTGACATCGGATTATGTCAATTTTAGTTGTCTAGCTGTAGTTTTTACACTAAGCTAAGACAGTGGGATGAGATTGTTTCTGGAAGGTCACAGAAAGACCGTACTTTAAAAAAATTAATAATTTTGAATATTCTCAATTATAATTATTAAATTTTCATAATATCTTATAAATATTTATTTAAAAATAATCATTTTGTCTATCTTTATTTTAAAGAAGGAATTAGAAAAAGAGCAACAAAAATTTTCATTTTAAAGTTTTCTACATTAATTTTAAAAAGAATAATAAAAAAATAAAAAAAATTTTCTTTTTTCCAGATATTTTTATCCTAACAGTTTTATTTCACTTTAATTTTCTTCAAATGTCATATATATTCAGTCACTACTTATACTCTTCTTTCAATCATAATATTGTTTCAATATATTCTTGATATTCAATTTGCTCGTATTATATTTTTTGTTTATTTTATTCAATTGTTATTCATTGACAGTTAAAGCATAAATTTTCACGATTTTCTCGCTTTATTTATTAATTAATAACCCACCCGAAGTCAAGAAAGTACCCTATTTGCTTCAATGTATGTCAAGACAATCTCATCATACTAATTGATTTCAGGCAATCATATCTTTCAAAAAATAAATTAGAAAATTAGAAAATTAAAAAATAAATAATATAAATTATTTTTCGTTTCCTCATAACTATATTTCTTGGTCATATCTTTCTTTCTCTCTCTCTCTCGCAGATATATAATAACTCTTCAATATTTTTTTCTCTTTCTATAAGTCACCTAATGGAATTTTTTACAACTTTATAATAATAATAGAATAGAATCAGAAAAGATGTCTACAAAGAATAAAGGTAATACTCCGAAAGCGCTATATCATTTCCTCCCATTTTTTTCTACTAATACAAAGGCTAAAGATAAGCCAGTTCTTCCCAGAGTTAATCCAACTGTTGTCGGTGGCGGTATTGATTATTCAAAGGTCACTAAAGATTTAGAAACATGCAACAATAGTCAAAGGCTTGAAATATTAGTGTCTCTTAAGAAAAATATTGTTTCTAAATCAATATCATCTATATTGGAAACTTGGATAGCGGTTCGTGGAGTTTTAATAAAACTTCGTAATGATAATGATGATATTTATAAAACCAATAATCTTAGGAAATCAGCTATAGACTTATTATTCACTTGCATACAATTCGATGATTTATCTCAATTAAGTATATCACTCCGTTATTATTGTGAAATTCTTTATTTTTGCAAAAGAAGCAAGAACGAAATTGATGATAATATTGACGTTTTCTTAAACGCCTTTTATTTACTTCTTTCTAGTAAACTTATTGCACAATTCAAGAATGTGGAGCTTTATGATGCATTGCCAGAAGATGATACATTCCCAGGATCCCCTAATGTTAGTACAACAATTAATAATAGTGATGCAGGTGTCTTCGCTGCTGATACCGTCAGTTTGCATTCTAGAATTTCAAATTCAGCTGATGCAGTGGTTAAAATGGATTTATATAGTAAAAGTCTTCTTGAATTCATAATCAGTATATTGGACAATGATTGTTTACTTAAGTCTTCAAATGGGTTTAAAATTCTTTCGAGATTTATCAAAAAAATTGGGAGACTTATTAGAGACACTCGCACTTCAATATTTGGATTGGTTTCTTTAACTTCAATATTAGATTCAATTTTCAAAATTGCTATTCGTATCAGGAATAATGACGGCATTGAACAATTGATTTTAGAAATATTTAAATTTATTGACAGTTGTCTTGGTTACGCTTATATCCCTCAAAATTCATTCCCAAGAGTTTTATCATTAATATTTTTCTACTATAGAGATAGTCAATTTGAAAATATCACTAATGATATTTTCTGTTTATTATTTGAACATAAGCAAGATATAACTTTTAAAGATTTATGTTATTTAGTCAGTGAAACTGATTTTACTAATATCCTCGCATGTTCAACTTGTATTGGTGATAATTATGATGATAATAATTTTCAGCAAAATTTTGGCGTTTCATACTGTGAAGAACTTTTGAAATCTGCTCAAAAGAATGAGCCTACCACCAATAAAATTAATGTCACTTATGAGAAACCTCCACTTGTGGAAAAAAATAAAAATCTGATTTTAAATAATTTCTTCCCACGTTTCATTTCTGATAACACTCATAGCGGTCCTCATCTTGATACTATTGAAAATTTTGAATTTTGTATAAAAGTGTACATTGGGGCATTGACTATTTTAACTAGCTATATTTCAAGAAGCATTAGTCAACAATTCAATGGCAACTATAAAGAATTTATTTTCAATACATCATCGTTTAAATTCCAAATTCTCTGCAATTCACTTTTCGTCAAACTCAATAAATTGATTGACCTTCAAAGATCAAGGCATTCTAGTAATATTTATTTAGAGTCATCAAGACAAAGCATCATAGATATCCAAACTATGCGCAGTTCCATTACAGATAGTCAACCATCAAAAATTGGAATTACTATGGCGGCATTGGACAATTCATTATTATTAAATCCTAAAACAAGAAAAATTACCAAATTAGATATTCAAATGATTATTTATCCTGCTTTGCAATTATTTTGTTTATTGTTTGGTAATGATTCCACTTTTGAAGCAATTAGTCCAGACTTACTTTATTATCTGGAACGAAATAAGCAGCATATCAATTCAGATGATGTATATATTGATGATAATACTTACTCCAATCAATTCTATGTTTATGAAAACCATACTTTATTAGATCTTCTTGACATTATTTCTGATAGTATTATTTATGATATCAGTTCATCTGAAATTTATTCTTCTTTATTATCGGTTAAATCTTCCATAGCTCATAGCTCACTATTACTGTTATCAGCTTCGGGCCATGGATCAGAATCTTCGTTTCTGGCATACAATCATACTCACAAAAAATTAAATGATATCACCAATAATAACAATAATTACAGTAAAGGTATAGATGAAGAAAACGTTATAGGGGATATTCCATCTTTAATTGAAGATAATCTTGAAAGTTTCCATAAGCTTATCAATGAAATTCAAAGATACAATAAATCTTCAGCTTTCCGATATAAATTTTTTGGTGACGGGATCATGAAATTCTTACTTAAGAAGCCTAGTCTTTTAACCGTTGATAATTGGAAACTTTTAATTGATGATTATGTTTCCAAAAATATGTTCACTTTGGTAATTGATGATTTATGGATTGAAAACTTTAATGAAATTTATTCTATTGTATTTCCTAATGATAATATTAACACTAATGATAACGATGCTACTAGCAATATCACATCCAACAACAACAATAATAATTCTGATAATAATGATACTAATACATTTGAAAACAAAGGTAATAATAATAAGAACAGTGGTGGTGTTATTTTTAAAGGAGTTGCTGCAGAAGTTAAAACTTATTTATTTTCTTCAATTGCATTAATGTTGGATAATGTTTTGATTTTATCAGTTAGCGAAGAAAGCAATATTGATAAAAAAATTTGGTTGCTTGTTTCATCATTATTTGGGTTATCTAAAGATTCTCAGTCTTTTTTGTTTAATGATTCCATCCCGTCAGATGGTAAATTGGTTTTATTAGAATCTATTTGGAAATTATCACGAAAGCTTAAATTCATGGATTATGAAAAATTGATCAATAAAATTTTACCATGTTTGATTAACAATACTTGTGAAACTGACACAGATGATGATCATTTTGTTAATGTTAGTTTCTTCATCACTCTTCAAAAATTTTGCAAAGTATTATCATTAATTTGTATTGAAAATACCGTTGAATTTGGATGTGAAGATATGAGTCGAAAATCGCAATTTACTTATGAAACATTAATTATTATTTATAAATGGGTCAGTAAACCATATCAATTTGAATATTCTAGAACTAATACTAATAATACAGACAAAGAAACCCTTTCAGATAGTTTTTTTAAAGTCCATGAAATTTTACTTGATTTTTTTTCAAGAATTAAAGTTAATACTAATTCTTATGTTTACTTTGATGATTTTATTCCTGTTAAACATTCAACTGATCCTGCTCCAATAAAGGAAACTCAATTTGCGTCTTTTATCAGTGGTTCTCAAAAACTAACTGATCATATTAATAGATATTTATTTAGAAAAGTATCAGGAAGAATGACAATTAATACTAAGGGAAGAGAATGCCATTATTACTACATTGATATTAATCTTTACTTTAATCAGTTATTAGTTTCATTTTTCAATACAAAAAATATTAATTTCCAAATATTGATTCTTCTGTTGAGTTCTTTACTGGTACAGCTTTCAAACGTTCCATTGTTTGATGGTTCAAAAGAATTTCTTCATAAGTTAACTGATTTTGTTGTTAATCTCTACCATGTAAAGAAAATCAATAATCAATTTATAGCCAGAGAAGAAAAGTATCTTCTTCAAAATAAAATCTTAGATATTTTAGGCACTATTGTTATTTATTCAAAACTTTTTCTGGATAAAGAGGTTCATCAAATTTTAAATATTATTTCTAATGCATTCGACTCATTTGATAAAACTGGGTTAGCTGCTCTTAACGCCTTAACTTCATGTTGTTGCGTCATCCCAAAGTTTACTAGAAAACATATTCAAGGTATCCTTGAAAAATTCCAGATACATATGTCTTCTTCTAATTCAGTTATTACTAATCTAAGACTCTTGGAATTCTTACTCCATTTGTCATATTGGAGTAACATCACTAAATTTTTCAGTGAAATGGATTATAATATTATCTTTGCTATTGCTATTAATTTCTTCAGTGCATTCAACAATGATGAGCCAGCTTCTTTGGGTCGTTCCAATAGTGCACGTGATAGTAACAATAATAATAGTGTTGTTGATGGTAAACTCATTAGATATCTACGTACTTTGGCATTCAGTGTAATTATCAGTTGGTTCCTTAAAATCAATTTTGCTAAAAGAAAAATCATGTCGCAATATATTATTGATAATTTAATGACCAAACTAGGTGATAATAACAAATTTAGCGAGCCTGAATATGCAGTTTTATATGATTTTGTTAATAGATTTACATTTAGCAATTTAAACCTTGGATTCAAATTAATCAAGGAAAAAATTGATAAAGATGATAAAGCAGTAGCGCTTCAAAGATGGGTTTATGGTACAAGTATCATTACAGTGATTACAAATAAATTCTCCGGTAAATCAGTGGTTACCGTTAGAAGACCAACTGGTACGGCTAAATTTGAACTTAGTCCTCATCAAGCAATGATGTCAGGTGGTAATGCTGGTAACACATTAATGGAATCAAATAGTAGTAATGAATTATTTGACCCAGCGTTTTTATTTCTTCAAATTTTAAGTCATAGATTTGTTGATTATCATGAAGAAGAAGTGCCAATGTTAATACCAAATTCTGATAATTTTAATAATTACATCCATGAGTTTGACAACATGCCATTGATTGAATTTTTCAAAGCAGGTCTTATATACATTGGTCCGGGCCAAACTGAAGAGCGTGAGATTTTATTAAACACCTCTGGGTCTGCACGATACGAAGAATTTTTAAGTCAAATGGGTACTTTAGTTAAATGGAAAGGTTGTGAATCATATTTTAATGCTGGTATGGATACAAGAAATGATGAAGATGGTAAATTTGGGTATTGCTGGAATGTTCAAACATGTCAATTAACATACCATACGTCAACATTAATGCCAGCGATTATGAACAGTGATTTGCAAGAAGATGTACAAAAGAAACATGTTGGTAATGATTATGTGAATATTTTCTTTGATGAATCGGGTTTAAAATTTGATTTTAATACTATTCAATCATATTTTTCATTTATTAACATTGTTATCACACCAGTGGCACAAATAGATCCACTTGGTATCAAGCCTTACCAAGGTCTCAAGAGTCCTGAATTAGATAAGCTTATGAAACAATTCTCTTTAAACTCTGATGAAAGAGGCAACCATAGATCATCAAGGGTCTTTGGTTCATCATCAGATGCCGCTGATGATGAAGATTTAGATGAATATGATGGGCCAGTGGATTTTTATAACGTTAGAGCGTATTTTGCTAATGGAATCCCTGAAGTATTTTCATGTCATGAAACTATCACGATCCCTAATTACAGACTTTCTAGTTTCATTAGAAGTTTATCATTAATTGCATCTCAATTCGCTAGTGATTGGTGGACTCCTGATGTTGGATCTAATTGGGTTAATAGATACAAAAGCATTTCTCGTATTAAGAAATTCGTTAAAAAGACTAGAGATAAAGAATTACTGACTAAACATCAAAATCCTGATAATGATAATAATAGTAATGGTAATGGTAATGGTATTGGTAATACTAATAGTAGTTCAAATAATACTAATGACAATGTACATGCATCAAATTTTAACTTTCCTGGTTATACATAAATACTAGCTAGTTCTTTTGTTTTTTTTATATATATTTCTTTTTTTTCTTGCTTTATTTCTCTTACACACTTTTACATATATTATTATACTTCTTTTTTGTTCTTGGATTTATTAAATCACAGCTACATTTTGTAATACTTTAATAAATTAAATATTGACAAAATTTTATTTTTTTAAAATAGATAGATATATATACTGAAATATTTTTTTTGAGACTTTTTTTTTTGGTTTTTAAAAATAAATTTAAATAATTTTCTTTACATACAAACTAAAATTATACATATATATAAGAATATTGTTTTTTGCTTTGTTTTGTTTCCACTCCATGATGAAACTATATATAAGAGATTGAATAGATAAAATATTATTATTATTCGAATTCTTTGGAAGCACTTTCTGATAAAGCAATTAATTTTTCAATTGAAGCTAAATGTTTACCATAAGAATTAACAGAAATTTGATCCAAATATTTTCTAATCTTCTTGATTAAGATTCTTTTGTATTTACCTTTAGAAACTTCAATCAATTTTTGAACAACATAATTAGCAAATTGATCCTTCATCATTAATGCCAATGATGAATTATCATCAATAGGTTTATTATCATCTTCATTAAGATTCCCTTCGAGAACTGCAATTAAGATTAAATCACGACCTTTATCAGTGTTATAAGTGACAGTTTTTTCAACAACATTAGAAGCAAATTTATGTTTTGAAAAATTGACAATGTTTTCCTTGATAATTTTATGGATTTTTTCACGTTCTTCATCAGATCCATTTTCAAGGATATGTTGAATAACATAATTACCATATTGATCCCTGATAAGATAGAAAATGTATCTCGATAATTCATTAAGAATAATATCTTGAGATTCTTTATCACCAAATTCTAATAATCTTTGAATGACTCTGCAACCGTACGGATTAGTGGATAAATGGTAAATATGATCTTTAAGACTACTCAAGATAAATTTAATTTTATCAAATGGAATAGTTTCAATAGATTTTTGAACTACATGATTCGCATTTTGATCTTTAACACAAATGAGCATATGATCTTTCAATTCGTTAATAATTGAAATCCTTTGTTCAACAGTGATTTGTTCAATGGCTCTTTGAACAACTCTACAACCATACATTTGTAAAGATAATTCATAAATTTTACCTTTCATAGTTTCAAAAAGAACGTCTCTTTGAACTTTGGTACCAAATTCAAAAAATTTTTGAATAACATAATTCCCGAAAACATCTGTCATTAATTCAAAGGCAACATCTCTAATTTGATTGAAAAATACTTCTTTTTCTTCATCTTTAGCAAATTCAAGTTCTTGTTGAATAAATCTGGATCCATGTTGATCTTTAGAGAATTCCACGGCATTTTCAAAGATATCAGATAAAGTATATTTACGATTAGATTTATCATTTCTAAATTGTTCTAATAATGGACTTCTATAAATATGAACTTTATGGCGACCACCAGCGCCATTCGGACCTGGAGATCCACTTTTTTCTCTACGAGAAAATTTACCATTTGAAGGACCATTTTTTTGTGTAGCATTCACAGGAGTTGCAGATTGTGATGATGGTGTTGTTGATGATGATGTTGTTGGTGGTGGTGGAGAGCGGCTAGTTTCTCTAGTATCACCTTTACCTGAGGTCTTACGGAAATGTTTGTTGTTATTATTATTTTTATGATGATACTCTTGGCCATTTGGTTTTTGAGAAGATTTTTGATGATCATCTTTAGCAACAGGTGTTGAAGGTTGTGAAGATTGTAATTGAGGTGGTGGAGGTCCCATATTTTGAGGGTCAAATGGAGGAGGTTGAGAATACATGTATGGATTAAACGCAGGGAACATCATAGGCATTGAATTATTCATAACTAAGCCTGGAGCACCCGGAACACTAGATCCTTGAGGAGGAGGAGGTTGCATGAAATATCCTTGCTTTGGAGGCTGGTATGCATTTTCATTAAGAGCTGAATCATTATCATTGTTACTAGCTTTAGTCATTTCACCTCCATCGCCCATTTGATCTTCAGGATTATTGGTATTTTTTTCACTAGTGTAATCAGATGAAGGTTTATTTTGTTGTTGTTGTTGTTGTTGTTGCTGTTGCTGTTCTTGTAATACCTGTGGAGGAGGAGGCATTAGAGGGTTCATGAAACCTGGTAAACCTTGAGGATTAGGGTTCATCATTGGCATTGGAGGATATTGATTCATTGGATAATTGAAAGGACCGAAATTATTAAACATTGGTGTAAATGAAGTAGCAGCCGCTGGATTCCAAATAGCATGGCTAGAAGTCGGTGTGGCATTATTGTTGTTGCTAGTGATAGTATTAGAGTTGTTGTTACTGGTGACGGTACTAGAATTACTAGCAACATGAGAGGATGATGATCCGGAAACATCGTTAAGAGAAATATTAACAGAACTAGTTTCAGAATTTAAACCAGAGGCAACACTATTATCATTAGTGATAATGTTATCAGAACTAGAATGAGAAACAATTGAAGAAGCATTAACCGTACCGGAAGCGGTTTGAGAGGTAGAAGCTTTGTAAAAAGAATCAATTCTTTCTGATAAAGTAGATCTTGAATTAGTAGTATTTAAAGTAGCTTCATGAATTGAAGAAGGAGAAGCAAGTAATGGAGACATTCTTGGAGAGTCATCGGATAAGAAATTAGGTTTCGCAGAATTGAAGCTATTACGTTTGGTAGTTAAAGATAAACGAGCAAAATTTGATGTTTCAACTTCACGAGTAGCATCAGCGATAGAACTAAATTTATCCAAAAAATTGCTAGTACTAGCTCCACCAGCGTGACCATTGCCGTTATTTACAGGACCAATATTAGTAGCAAGACCACCACTGATGGAAGCAGAGCCGAATAAATTAGATTGAAGTCTAGAATTAGCTAGTGGAGTTGAGATAGCAGATAATGGGCCAGATTTACGGTAATTGCCAAAAATATCAGATTCACCACCATCAGACAGGTTATCATTATTGACGCTGGCAGCACCACTAGTTAAAAATCTACCAGATCCAACAGGAGCACTTAAATTTGAATTACTAGCGCCACTAAAACTTGAAGAAATACTACTGGCATCATTATCAAAGACAGAGCGATATTGGTTTTTAGTTGAAGCAAATCCAATTCTAGTTTGAAGTCCAGTATTGGCGGTGGTGGTAGTGGTATTATTTGCAGCACCTCCAACAGATGACGATGATAATGTATTGAACTTGTTGTCCCAAGGTCTCAATGGAGCAAATCGGGTACTATCTTCAACAGATGACATGAATAATGAAATAGATGTAAAATAGGACTAAAAATCAGAAGAAAAGATGTAAATTAAAGAAATGGAACAGATTGAGAGAGAGAAGAAGAAGAAAAATTTTGAAATATATTAACAGGTGGATACTAGAGGCAAAATATTTATAAAAAAGATTTGAAAGGAAAATTATGAACAAGTTGTTTTTTGATATTTTTTGAGAGGAAATAAATAAATACAAGAAGACTAAGTCGATCTTTCTCTCTCGTAAAAAAATAATATATTTAATATAATAGAAGAGTAATGTTTGATTTGTTAACACCTAACCTCAATATAATTAATTCTTCGATGTTATGATTCAAGATGTGATGTGAATTTTTTTTTCTATGTATTTTATTTTCATTTTCAGTAAAAAAAAAATTATTTTTCTCCCGTTTAAAAAAAAAGAAAAGGGAAAAAATATTTTTTGTTGAAAAATGAATAAAAAAAAATAAGGGAAAAATAAAAAATAGCCACCTAGAAAAAATTTTATAAGTGGTTCACGTGATATTATAGGTATTAAATTAAGGCATTAAAAATTTATTTCCCTCTGGGCTCTAGGTGGGTAATAGGTCATTGATCTCCCCAAACAGAATCTAGAAAAGAAAAGGAAAGAAAATTGTGTGGTTAGTTCTTCTTGGACATTTCTTCAAAGGCATCAGATAGCGAGGCATTTTAATAAAGATTTGCAATTAGAACAATATATATAGACAGCGAAATATATCATATTATATACAGAAGAAAAGAAATAGAAAAAAATAATTAGAAATATACAAAGATAAAGATAAAGATAAAGATAAGTTGAATGTAATATTTTTTCTGTTCTCTTCGGCAAATGAAATGATAAAATATGTAAATAGATAAATTGCAAAGAGACAATAAGAAGTTTTATTGCAGTAGTAATACCTAAAAATGAATACTTGAAAACTGTAAAAACAATAATAATCATAATAATAATAATAATAATAAAAGAAGTAAATAGATTATATATGTTCCATTATTAATAATTTGTAGTAATTTTAAATTTTTTTTTTTTTTGTGTATCTTTCTGACTAATCAAAGCATGTGAATTTTTAATCAGGAAAAAAAAAAAATAAAAAAAGAAAGAAAGAAAATAAGAAATAAGAAATGTTTATTTATTATTTAAAACCAATTAATAAGTTTCAACTTTAATGACATATATGCGTTTAACAAACAGAATGTATTCTGGTCATGATGATATATTTCTTTTTCCCTTTTATAATAATGAAATAAAATGATGCATGTTAGCAGGAAACGGACCATAAAAAAATGCGTCTCCGGGAGAAGGAGAAAAAAGCATATCACCTACTATAGTAAATCAATTTCCTTTGATATAAGTTTTTTGAGTTTCAGTAGCAGCAGAATCATATTTAATAGTGGAATATATTGAAAATGTTGTAAATACTCTACAGTAATATATATATATATATATATATTTGTATAAAGAAAAAGTAATATGATTTTTTTACAAAAAAGAAATAATAATATGATTTTCGGTTTTCGTCAAATTAGCAAAGAACAACATATTCAAACAATAACAAAAACGAGAAAAGAAAAATATTTTTTTAACCTTATATAGGAACTATAATTGTTTATTAATAATACTAATTCTCTTACACTGTATATATATTACAATATAATATAGTTAATGTATGAATGTGATAGTTCCCGAACTGCATCGATTCCATGTATTTTTTTTCTCCCTTGAAAACTGATTTTTTAGATAAAAAAAGAACAAAATAATAGAATAACGGCGTAGTAAGTCAATAATAATTAAGACCATATGGTACAAAGTTCAAATGCCATTTTATTTATTTATTTATTGGAATTTAGCGTGAGTGTATTATTATCAGTCAATCATAAATTTTTAATCAAATTCAATCAAATCGATGACTGATCAACTCCTTTTATTCAATAAATAACACCCCACCCCAAATATTCTTTTTTTTCCTGCCTAAAAGCTTGATTCTTCTTGGTAGCGCAGCATAGCATAAATATTGTTATTATGATTGTCATTGGTATTAGTACTAGTATTGTGCAGTTCCGATAAAAATAAACGAGCTAATTGTACTTTCTTTTAGTGTGTTCTAGTATAAACGATATATATATATATATTATTATAATACTGCCCCATATATTGAATCTATTTTCTTTTTCTTTTGCAACCTGGGGAAACCATCTCAACTTTTTTTACGCTCAGCTAGTATTGTCCGGTTTTTCACCGATAAACAAATATATACAGTAAGTAAAGTATCCTTCCCATATTAGTATTAATAATTATATAACTATAACTTTAATAACAATATGTATAAATAATAATAATAATATAAACTTTTAGAGTTAACTGAATAGAATTATTTATTATTTATTGAATTACGCAATTCATTGCCGTTTCTATAATCGAATTTTGTATAGCATAGCTTTTCTTCCTTTTTCAGCACCCACAAAAAAAATTCTTTTTTTTTTCTTTTTTTTTCTTACCTTTTTGTCTTTTTTTTTTCATTTCCCTTTTTTAAATCTAGCTCATCACAGTTTTTTGTCTATCTTTTTTTTTGTTTTTTTGTTTTTTTTGGTGGTTTTCGTGCGCTGTTTGCCTTTCGAGTTCTAGTTTCTTTTTTCTTATGATAGATATAAATATAGGGATATTTCCTAGCCACACCTTTATCTCTTTTTTTATTTATTTATTTATTTATTTTTTTATTATTTTCTTTTGTTGATTGATATTTAAAAAAAAGAAAAGATCTTTATAAATAGGTTATGCTATTATTTGATATATTATCTTTTTTTGTTTTTGTTCCTTTAATCATGTCATCTGTTGTTACCAATAAAAAGCAATACCATCACCCTCATCTGGCCGATATCGCTGATGTTTATGAAGCAGCTAGAATTGCAAGAACTTTAGTTCAAAGAGAATCTCTTGGTAATTTAGCTACCATTGATAAAAATAACTATCCTGTTGCCTTCTCTGAGTACTACGTTGATGGGCTTGATAATGGAGATCCAGTCATTATTCTTTTAAAAATTTCTTCTGTCTACAAGAACATCAAACTTTCTAAAGATGGTAAATTTTCTTTCTCCAT
Organism: Saccharomycopsis selenospora; assembly: GCA_030583325.1. Classification (NCBI taxonomy): domain Eukaryota; kingdom Fungi; phylum Ascomycota; class Saccharomycetes; order Ascoideales; family Saccharomycopsidaceae; genus Saccharomycopsis; species Saccharomycopsis selenospora. Next base: position 209,285 of record JAJMHY010000001.1, read on the forward strand.
TAGAACAGGTGATCATCAACCAAATGATCATGTTGATACTAACTATCCAGGTGGTATCTCTTTCTCAACTGCAGGTTCTCCAAGAATCATCATTAAAGGTAGTATTCAAAACTTAACCATTGATGATCCAATCAAATTGAAACTTTTGGAGGCTAAATTTGTTAAGAGACATCCTGATTCGAAATTCTGGTTGCCAGGCTCTAAAGTTTCTGCCCATTCTGGTACTTGGGCTAGATTTGAAGTTGATGAAGTTTACTTCATTGGTGGATTTGGTGATAGAGCTTTCATTGGTGATATCCCTGTTGATATTTACCACAAAGCTCAAACTTTATCTGACAAGGAATTTGAAGGCTTCTTAGATAAAATCAAGACTGGTAATTCTGAATTCCAAAACTTTGTTCAAAACTATAAAATCGTTGATAAAGAAGTCTTATAATTTTTTTTTTCTCTGTCTTCATCAACTTTTTTATCCTAAAACATCAATTTTTTTTTAACTCATCATACGTTCATATTATAGTTCTCATCTTCTTATTCAGTATTATTATTAACTTATTCAGTATATATTGATTGTATTCACGTCAACTACATTCACTAAAGTACAATCTTATTTTTATCTATCTTTTTTTATCTATCTCTTTTTATCTCTTTTTATCCATGTCTTTTTATCTATCTTTTTTTATCAATATCTTTTTATCCATCTCTTTTTATCCAAATTTTTTTATTAATCTCTTTTTATTAATCTCTTTTTATCAATATCTTTATTATCTATATTTTTGTCTATTATTTTTATATATTATTCTAATTACTAAATACTTTTCTCTAAATTATATATATAAAAAAAAATACAAAAAAAAACTCTTTTTTTCACTAATTACATTTTGTAAAATTAATTATCAATTGTTATTAAACCACCTCTATTTGAATGTCTTGAGAAGTAATCAAAATCAATACTAACTGCATTAGCCAAAAGCACTGCACGATCATTTAAAGTCAATTCATAATCACTTAAACAGTCACCTTCTTGTAAAACATTTTGAAATGAAAGCTCTTTATCCATACGAATAATATATACACCAGCATCAACTAAAAATTCTTTACCAAGACCCATCCAATTTCTATCTACACCACCAACAACCTTACCATTCTCATCTCTGGCTAAAAAATTAAATGAAAGGAACCCTGCATCAATTCTTGCAAATTGTTCATAGTATTCATTTTCAACGTTCTTACAATTGAAAAGATTATATCTTCTTCTCCACAAATGCCATTCTTGAATAGTTTCTCCTAAAATTTGATTTTGACTATAATGATCTACTCCACCAAAACCTTCTGAGTCCTGTAAATATGGTCTATCTGGAACCACAACTTTAATATGTGAATTAATCAAAGAAAATGGTCTCTTAATGTTTAATATCACATTCCCGTCTAAATCTATCACATCAACGTTAAAAGGTCTATGTAATCTATAAACTTGACGAAGAATCATATTAAATATTCCCAGCTGTCTTTCTCTTAGATATCCAATTATTTCGCCATTAGCATTCATGAGATTATACATATTTGCCTGTTCAAATCCTAAAAAAGTATTTAAATATTCTATTTTTCTTTCTAATACTAATGTAGGTTCACTCAATATTCTGACTGCATTTTCTGATAATCCATCTGAAGCTCTAGTCGTTGATTTAGGCCATGATCTACCTTGATAATAATAATTATTATTATTATTTTCTATTATTGGTTGTTGTTGTTGATACTCATATTGTGGTTCTGGTTCGTACCCTTTTAATTCCTCTCTTCTTTGGCTTCTTAATTGTTGTCTTTTACTTATATTATTAGGTCCATGTCTCGGTAATGGTGAGTAATGTCTTTTTGTTGCTATTAATCCATAATTTTGGAAAATTGTTCTATTCCATTGCCGTTGTTTAAGGCACGATTTCCCTATTAAGCGTAAACTCATATTTTTGTTTTATAATTATGTTGCTTGTTTAAATCAGAGGTATATTTTGATTGTTGCTAATAATATTTGTTTGCATTATTTTTTTTTTTTATTATTTTTCTATTATTTTATTTTTGACAGAAAATAGTTAATCGGGGCTCTAAATTTTTGCCTCCGTATAACACAGA
>JAJMHY010000001.1:211508-285955 GCA_030583325.1 Saccharomycopsis selenospora
AAGTTATTATTAACAATATTGAATTAACATTTTAAATAAAAAGAAATTGAAAAAAAAAAGTAAATAGAGACAAATGTTAAAATATAATGATATATTACAAAACCATTCAATATAATAATAGACTGATAAGTATGGTAAATATAATAAAGCTAAAAGAAATTAAAGCTTAGTAAAGATTGATTAAATGTTGAAAATAATGAATGCATAATTTTTGTTTGGGGTTACCCCATCACAATCGGCCCAAGAAAAAAAAAAAAATGAAAAAAAATAATAGAAATAAATTAAATGAGTTATAAATTATGTTAACCATATCAATAACTGTGTATTGATAATTGATGAGAAATTGAAATACAGAAATGTCTTCAACAATATATTATAAATTCAGATCACAAAAGAATAATTCAAGAATTATTTTTGACGGATCTGGCTTAACAGTATTTGATCTAAAGAAAGAAATCATTAATAAAAATAAATTAGCTCCAGCTACTGACTTTAATTTAGGACTTTATGACCCAGATTCAAATGAAGAATATGTTGACGATAATAAAGTGATACCTCGTTCTTCCTTTGTTATCGCTAGACGTTATCCTTCTTCTCGCTATGGTAAAAGCAATGCTTCAAGATATATAATTGGTAAACCAAGAATAAATAAAAATTATAATAACAATAGTAGTAATAATAATACTTCTTACAACCACAGCTCGAATGCGCAATTACAACAACAACAACAGGCAAACATTAATTCTGCAGCAAACATGATTACTACTAGTGGAACTGCAGGCTCTGAAGATGATAAAATTAAAGCAATGTTTCAAAATCAAGATATGGCGTGGCAAGAAACTCAAGAAATTATGCAGAATGCAACCCCAGTGTATATTAAAAGATCTGATAATTCAGCGGTCAGTAAAAACGAAGCTCCACCTCCTGGATATATATGTTATCGTTGTGGTAGTAAAGACCATTTTATTAAAAATTGTCCTACTAATGGTGATGCCAATTTCGATGGGAAAAGAGTTAAAAGAATTACTGGTATTCCTAAATCTTCTCTTAAAACTGTTGATAAATTGCCTACTGAAGAAGGAGGTAGTTATATGTTAAGTGACGATGGTAAATTCGTGGTGGCTGTGGCTGATAAAAAAGCTTGGGAAACTTTCCAAAAGAAACAGAATCTTTTCAATAGTTTGAATGAATCAATATCTGACAAAACAATTATAGATCCCGCTACTAATAAAATTTATAAAGAGCCAGTGAAAACTCCTTGTTGCGGTAAGACTTATTCAATGGATATAATTGAGAAATTATTAATTGATAATGATTTTGTGTGTCCTAATTGTGGAGAAAAAGATATTTATTTAGATGGTCTTTTAAAAGATGAGGAAATAATTAAGAAAATTAAAGAATATCTTGAGAAAGAAGCTGAAAAGAGTGGTCTTCAGAAATCTGATATTGATGATAAAGATGTTAATTTACCTGATTTAAAACGCTTTAAACCTGATAATAATTCTGCCAACAATATTGATTTACCTTCTAGACCTCAAGCTATGTTTCCTGGTAATGGTGATATAATACCACCTCCAAATTTTATTTTGGGGTTCAATGCGCCTATATATCCTGTCAACGGATTCCCCATGCTTAATGTTCCATTCAACTTCCCACTTATGAACCAACCACCAAATGATAATAATATTAATAAGGATACTACCGCCACCAACGAATGATTGTTTCAGTTTTATTTATATAGTTCGGTTTTCTTAATGTATAATATTTTCTTTTTTCTCTTTTTAATAGAAAATATGTAAATCTACAAAATTAATAATATTTTATTATTTAATTTATTATTCTTAATTTCTCTAAGGTACATATATATATAAAACAAACAAAAGAGAAAAAAAGAAGAAGAGTATTATATATATTAGTTGCTGTTATTAATTAAATTCCCTAGCCGTAACAGTAAAGACGACTGATTTTTTTATTTTCTTTTTCAGTATACTTATAAAAAGATTTCAGCATTAATTTCAACACTACTAGCTGCAAATGGTAAATCAAAACTCTTACAAACAGTTGGATGTAAAACACCAATTTCACCGACTTTTTTAGCAGTTTCACCATCTTTGACTCTGAAGAAGATATCAGCACCTCTACCTGGGAAGAAAGTCTTCAAATCTGGATTTTCCTTTATCCAGTAACCTCTCTTGGATGAATTCTTACCAGCGTCTTCCAACCAAGGGGTTCTTAATGTCTGCATGATTTTACCCAACAAACCTTGAATATATTCAAAACCTGAAGTTTTACCAACGTATATAGCAGACCAGTTTCTTTGGTTGAAAGCACCATTTTCTAATTTATCATCCTTAAGAACAATATCACCAGCTTCAAAGACTTTGATTGGTAAAGAATGCTTTTGATTTTCTCTAACAGTTTTCAATAAACCTGGTAATAAAGAAGTTCTAACAACTTGATATTCTGCTGTCTTTGGATTAGCTAATTTAACGGCTAAAGTGTTATCATCCACCTCATTTAAAAATTTGAAATTTTCATCATGAGAACATAAAGTTAATGGCATCACTTCTAACCATCCAGATTGAGAACTGGCTAATCTTAAAATATCTGCAACTTTATTAATTGGTAATGGTTTAGCTATAGAGGCTTTACTGACAACTTTAGTCTTAGCCAAGTTATTATAACCGTAAGCAATAGCAGCATCTTCCATAACATCACATGGATGCAACACATCTGTTCTTGTTGGTGGTGCTGAAACATCTAAGATACCATTTTCTGAACCAACAACAGTAAGAGACATCTTCTTCAATAAATTACTGATTTCTTCAACAGATAATTCTAAACCTAAACAGGAATTAATATAACTTTGCTCAACTTTGAACAATTTATTGCTCAAGTTTGGAGTGATTCTAGTTTGACCATTATGTTCGGATATAACCTTCACTGGTTCAACTTCAAAAGCGTTTTCACAATATCTAGAGAACATGGTACATAAAGTGTTGATAACAATTTCAACCTTCGTCTTATCAGTACCAGTGACTTCAAGAAGAACGTTTTTAGTGTCTAAAGTAATCTTGGAGTGGTCAGAGTTGATGATTGGTGGTAATGAAGCAACAGTTCCTTTAGAATCTAATATTAAAGGAAAGACAGGCGAGTCTCTGATTATATGTAAGAATTTACCTAAATTCTTATCCTTGTCATAAAATTCCATTATTTCTTTACCATTTAATTTTTTGGTTTGGTTTAATGGAACAAAAGAAAAAGATTCTGGTTCTCTAGCATCATAAACAAAAGAAGGTGATAAAGTGTCTAAATCATGAGTACCCATGGCCACTAAAGTTCTACCTCTACACAAGTTAGAATGTAATTTTTCCTGTAAAGCCATGAAGGATTTATAATTTCTTTCATTGAAAGAAATGTTTCTGAGAACAGCAGCAGCAGCATAAGGTCTAACTTTAGCAGTATCAGGCTTTATAGTCAAAGTGTATTTTGGTTCTACAGTCTTGTAAACTGGGGTCTCTGCGTTACCTAAAAACTCATTTAAGGATTGAGCAATACCTTCAATACATAACATATCGTAACGATTAGCACCAATTTCAATTTTCAATTCTGGTCTTTCTCCAGTTTTGGCACATTCTTCAGTGGTATCATCATCTAATTCAATACCAAACTCAAAACATAATTCATCAAATTCTTGAGAAGTGTAGGTTTTACCTAAAAGTTCGAATAATTCTTGTTTATCAACAGCTACTGTAGGCATTCTGTATATGTATATTCCTTATTGTTTATATTTCTATTTTTTTTGTTATATTAATTATACCTCTATGGCTATCTATAAAAAAGTTATTTAAACTGAACATATATATTATATACAAATATATATTTTTTTTCTTTTTCTTTTTTTTTTTTTTTTCATTCATTTCCAATATTTTTTCTTCTGACTCAAATGAATTTTTCAGGCAGAGCTGTTATTGATTAAGGATTCAGGTCGGGAAAATTAAAGGGTTGACCCTCCTAAAAATGAAAAACCAAAACATTTCAGCATTTTTTTAATGAATATTTTTCTTTGCGAGATTTTCACTATAAGTAAAAGCAAAGCAAGCACAGAGATATTGTGTGAAAAACCGTTAATAGAAAATATTGTTTAAAAGAAAATGCTCGAGAAATAATGAAACAGATACTTACAAGAATTGAAAAATTAAAGACAAAACCGTCTTCCCAGGAGTTGGTTAAGTTATTAACTTTTTTTTTTCATAACCGTGAAGTGATTCTCTCATCATCAAATATAAATTTCAAGCTTGTTACTTTCTTATTATCAGAAACTTTACCCGATATATATACTATAGACTATGAAAAGAGTGGTGTTCCAGAAATTATAGAGATATGCCATTTAATTGAGGCTAATATGGCATCATTAGTTGGAATCAATAACCTTGTTAGTCAATTGGCTATTATTCAAGATCTCGATAGATCTTTGAAAATTCTCAAATTATTGTTAAACATTTTGTTTCAGTCAAGTGATAAATATACCACTACCACCACCACCACCAATAATATAATAATACTAGTATTGACAGATTATCATAAATTGAATCAGCGGTTACCATTAAAGAGAAATTTAACAAGTATTAATAGCCTATTTTTTGGATCTCGGTTATATCAAGTAGTAAGTAAATTATATTTTGATAATAAAGCAAGAAATCGTGATGCATTTGAAAGCCTTGAAGGGTTACAAACTATAGTAAATATTGAGAATTATTCCAAATGGTTAACTATCCAGTTTTTCAATATGATTCAATATTCTCAAATGGGGCTTGATTATTCAACATGCTTTTTTAATCTAATAACAATAACAGGAAACAATAGTAGTGATAGTTTTTTGAATACAGTTTTAGTTGATTCGATAATTGATAGAGATTTTGAAAAATTGGATGATTTTGTATCTTGTTATTTGAAATTCTCAAATATTACTAAAACCAAATTCCTAGAAAAACATATGATTCGATACCTTTTCAATGTCGTGTTATCGAAACGGGCTGAAATAACATTAATAAATTCCCCAAGAATTATACGATATTTGAATTTCTTATTGGATAAGTTTCAATTTGCTAGCGTTGTATCATCATCAGCGAGTCAACTGAATTTAATTTATGATTTAACAAAACAACAGAATACTATAGTCTCTACAAATGAAATCCAAATTAGAGCTATTTTCTTATTCGCCATCATCCACAATTTATCCAACTATGAAGAGATTTCATTAAATAATATTTTACTTGAATTTGTGGAGAATTTTTGGGGGAATAATGCTATAATAAAAAACCAGCCTGTGGAATTCCATAAACAATTGACATTATTATTGTTGATAATTTTACAATTTATTGAAGACCAGAGGTTTTTAGTGTCACTCTTAAACAATGAAACCTTACTTCTGTCAATATCAACACATTTAGACCAACTGCTGCCAGAGATTCGTTTCTTAGGTATAATTCTTATTGAAAAAATTAATTCTAAAATAGATAGATCAATCGCTGAATTTAGTAGAATTCCTGTTCTTAATTTTAACATTAAAGAATCAAAAATATATGAAGAAACATTGACAGACTTGAAATTTCCTGACAAGAAATTATCTTTGAATGATTTCTTTGAGTATATTAATCGTGCTACTATTAATACTGCTAATAAAAATCAGCTATCGCAAGAATTGAAATTATTTATTGCTGATAGTTCTACACATACTGTGAAAGTCATACAACCGGAGAATTCAAACTCGATGATAATAAAAAATAACAACAGATTTAAAAATCTTAAACTTTCTGAGACTAATGAAGAATCTGATTCTGATGATGAAGATTATTCTGAAGTTACTCTTGCACAAAATAATAACGCAACGCCTGTAGTTCCAATTTATTTAAAAGATGTTTATACTTACTTGACCAGTGATTCTAAAGATGCTCATTATCAATCCTTTTTGAAAAGACAAATAGGTCTTTCTAATTTAAGTAGAATTGTGAGATTGAAAAAAGAATCACCAGATGAAATTAATTTTTGGAGTGAAAAACTTTGTTCCACAGTGTTGGGATTAAAAATTGAAAAATTTATCTCTTCAGGAACTTCTGCTAATCCTGACATCACCAATATTGATCGACATGAACCAGAAGAAAATAATGAATTTGATGATGAAGAGCAAGCTGCGTATTGGAATGAAGTAAAGCTCCTTGCACTCGTATCTCTATGTGTAGTTGATCCAGCTAGAATTCCTAAATATTTGCTTCAACAAATTTTAACAGGTGATTATTCTTTACAAGAAAGATTAATAATTTTGAATACTATTGGAATTTCTGCTCGTGAACTTAGAGGTTATAAAGATGATATAAACTTAAGTAACTTGAAAATCGAGGCTAACTTCAAAAGAGTCGCTAATAAAATTTGGCAAGGAAAAACTTTAAAGAGTTTAGAATCTCATTCTAAATTTTTACTTTTAGAACGAGATCAAAATAATTACAAAGATGCTGCTGCTACTAATAAACCTATAACAGACTCTGAGTTAGAATCTCATAGGCTTGATATAATATCTCAAGATATCACTAAAGAAATTGTGAAAAACAATAATAAACAATTGATCGATGATGAATTTAGTTCAGGCAAAGTTGTGAAGATTTCTTCAAGACTTTTAAAACAGAGAGAAGGTCAACAAGCGAAGAGTCAAGATGAAAACTATGATTATAGAAATGATAATTTTTCAAAGACCTGCAATGAATATTATATCCAACCATATTTAAATCTCTGGCATGCAATCTCTGGTAGAGTTTCTATAGGCCAATACTCTGAATTGATCACAGCTGCATATTTTAAAAATTTGAATGTATTAATCTATTCAATATATCCAAATGCTATTAATATCACCGGGATTTTAACTGAAACTTTCCTTGTGACTAATGAAGAGAGATCTATGATTTCAATAATGATATCATCAAGTAGTAGTAGAGAGACAGAATCATCAATTCATGATGTTATCGATTTATTACACACATATCTTAATTTCCTATTAGTAGTTTTACAAAACACTAATGAAATTATCTTAATGAATGATTTCAAAGATGAAATCATTGGGAATTTTAATTGGTTAAATCAATTATTCGATAATTTTGAAAATAATTTTGGGTTCTCTAAAGATCAAGAATTAATATTTGTTAAATCGTCTATTGCTAATTGCTTATTGCAAATTAAAAGAATTTTAGAGACTCAAATTAATTAATATATATATATATATATATATATTTTACTTTATTTTATTGCCAGATCAATGTACTTCTACTTTTTTTTTCTTTTCTTTTTATTTCCTACAAATCTTATATAATGCTCACATATAAAACTTCAGAGAAACAAACAGATAATTACTCTTACTACATAACAGGGTACTTGTTAGAGATCCAGATTAGTTGAGTGCATTAAAACTTAATATATATAAATTAAAAGTAAAGATTTTATTGTTGTAAGAAAAAATTATTTAATAATATACTTAAGCATCAATTTTACCACCTTTTCTTTCAATTAAAGCTTTACGGTCTTTGTCTAAGTGTAATTTAGAAATGACAACTTTAGATGGGTGAATGTTGAGAGGAATTGAGGTACCGTTAGATTTTTCTTTCGTTAATTTTTCAACTTGGATAGCATATTTCAATCTGTAAACAGAAGAAACTTTACCTTCTTGACCTTTTTTAGAACCTCTGACAACTAAAACTTGATCATCTTTTCTGATTGGTAAAGCTTTAATACCATACTGTTCTCTTAATTCCTTAGATAAAGGAGCAGCCAACAAATGACGACGGACAAATGATGGAGCGGTAAAGTAAGCTTTTCTAGCTTTGTTTCTAGAACTTGAGACGTCTATAAAAAACATAGTTAGTATTTTTGGTCAGATTTAAAAATTTTCTCTTTGGTAAGTAATCATGATAAAAAAATATAGAAAATATATAAGCTTGATCTAGTAATATAACCCATCTAACAAACTCTTTAATCTGTAATATGACAATCATAAGTATTTAATAAAAACTTTTGGTACTGTCATATTTAAATAAAATATAATTATATTGCCACGACAATAAAAAATTCTACAATTAGAATAATTATTGATACGTGAACATCTTGAAAAGCTAAAGCTCACCATAAACATTGATATTCTATTCTTAATTATCGTCATTGATTCCTAAACCTTTTATATTATTTATCATTAACCACAAGAGCTTATTCTCATTCAATACTGATAATTTTTCCCTAATTATTTCAATCCCAAACCTCTACCTACTATTATTTCAATATTTATTATCACGATGATTTAAAAATTTCTAATAGGACATACCTTGACTGATTTTGGCCATTTTCGATGATGTTGTATAGAAGTATTATATTGTTGATCCTTATATGAACTTGAACTTCAAGACTAAACAGATTTGTGATGTTCATAAAAATTTTAGTTTTTCAATTTTTCTAATTTTTTTTTCTGAAAAAAATTTTTTTTTTCTAGCATCGATTGCATAGTAATAAAAACAATAATAGCTAAGATGGTGCAAGAGAGAAAAAAAATAATTAAAATTACATAAGCACTTATATAATCAATATGATTTTTTCATAAGAAAAAAAAATAAAAAATTTAAATCTTTTTATTTTTTTTCCTGCACCCTAATAACAGTCACTAAGTAGCCCCAAAGACCTAGTATAAAGAACGTGACTTACCCAAGTATTATCCATAAAAATGGTATCTACATATTATTTTTAAAATAAGAGATATAAACCATCTTTACGGGCCTTTATTACAATTTATTGTTTATAATCAAAAAAAAATTTCTTAGATGGATAATATTCATCATTTTTTAATTTTATTGTTTTATTTATCGTACTAATAGTTGATATCTCGAAGAAAAAATTCTAAAAGAAGACAACAAAATAATATTTAATGTGTAATTCAAATAACTCTACTCGTCTTTCCATCCCAATGCAATAAGATCACTTTTCACTTTATCTTCAGTATTGATTTTTTTAATTTGTGTATCTTCTAAAGTTTCACCATTGGCTTGCTTCATTTTTAATGTTTCGATGGCTCTAAGTTTCTTTAATAAACCTCTTATTTTCTTTTCTTCTAAACTGACAACACCACCAATAACACCGTTTGCTGGAACGCTACTAGAAGAGGAGGAATCATTAGAATTTTCTGGAGCATCATCTTCTTTTTCTCTAGCAGCTTTTCTTGCTTCTTTACGTCTACGGTTTTTAGACATACTCTTGGTTTCCACTTCTTTAGGTGGAGCAGCACCTGGGACAGTTCTTCTACTTCTATTATTACTAAGAGCAGCAGATAAACCTGAAGATGTAAGGCCAATAGATGAAGCTGGACTACTGGTTGGCTTGTTTCTGGCATGTGGTGGTCTATAAGCACCTGTTGGTTTTGGCTTAGAACCAGCAGCACCATTAGCAGCACTACCTCCAGCAAGAGCTAATTTTTTTAATTTTTCAGCGTTAAATTCCACTACTGATTTATGAATTGGGACATTACTTTCTAAATTCTTGAACCCTGGGAATAAATTCACCAGACGTGGTCTCCAACTAATATTAAATAATTCTTTGAATTCTTTAATATAAACTAATTTACCATCAGCATACCAAATCTTGACACCATTATCAACTCTAAGTCTTGGAGATGTAGTAGCTGTTAATATATATTTACCATCAGGCGACCATTCACAAACAGAGGTATTAGAGGCTTGGAAAGTAGTAACTTTAGCAAATTTTCTAGTACGATCGTAAATATCGACAGTACCTTGTAAATTACCAAAACCAGCAACCAATATATATTTAGCTTGAGGGGAATATAACATAGTATTTTTAGATAATGGTGGTAATTTGTAAATCAAGTTACCTCTGGCATCGAAAAATGCAGTTTCGGAAGGCATATAACCATAAATAACCCCGAATTCTCTTGAAGTTGGAGACCAAACTATATCATGAATTGGTCCTTCTTTATCCAATGTAATTTTTGAATTGTATGATCCAGCAATACCTAATAAATAAAGTGATGTTTCCCCATAATAAGATTTATTGGAAGAATCCACATCTGTTGATGCTAACGCTAAAATGGCAGTACCTAAAGAATTCCATTTGAATACACATCTTTCGGCCTTGAAGAAATTCTTTTGACAAGTAGGCTGCTTGAAACTTACTGAAGCAGAGCTGGAAATATTGAAAACTTTCACTGAAGCAGGCTTACCAGACTTTTCAGGAACAAATACCGCAACAGATGGATTTTTACCAGGAGATAATGCAAATGTAGAAACATGTTCAAGTTGTAAAATAGTTTGAGTTCTATCAAAGTTAATAGTTGAGTCATCTTCTGTAATATCATAAAATCTCACTTGATTAGGATGTAATTTAGCGACAAGTTTTTCGTCCGCAGTAAACTGTGGTTTCCAGCCATTTTGAACTTTTGCGACAAATTCACCTTTTAATTGATTTCTTAAAACGTTGTAGATTTTAACATTCTTAGAATATATAGTATTACCATCTTCGGCAACAGATCTAATTGGTCTTTGCCAAAGACAAAGATATGAACCATTTGGTGAAAAGTGGAGATCAAATACATTTTCGTCATGAAATTTAGCAACAACAGATCCATCATCTGGGTTGAGCACTACAACGCTTTCCGGCTGAGTATAGGCGAAAAAAGCACCATTGGGAGAATATATCGAACACTTAACATCTTCATTAGGTGATTGAAGCCCAGAGACGGGTTCATACGTAGGCACACCTGACGTAAGCTCAATACTTTTAGGTAATCTGCAAAAAAATTGAGTAGTATTCATTTTGTCTTTCTTTTTCTTAATATCAATATAGTAAGTAGTAACAAATCTATTCTCTATTTTGACAGGCCCTTGAACAATAAAACAAAAACAAATAAGAAGTAAAAAGATTTGGATATAATTTTATTCTTCTATATCAATTTTTTTTTTTTTTTTGGTTGTATTTCTCTTCAAGGTAAAAGGAGGTAAACCAGATAAATCGATCAACGATGTTAGAGATTTACTGAATAAATTTCTATAACTATTATAATCAACAACAAAAAAAATGAAGAAAGAAAAAAGTTGGATGAAATTCAACGAAGAAAAAAAAGACAAAAAGACAAAAAGCAAAAAAACAAAAAAAAACGAAAAAACGAAAATCAGACAAAAAAGACAAAAAAGTCAAACAAAAATCGAGGAAAAATGCTGGTCAGAAGAAAAATTAGTAAGAAGTACTAATTTATAAGGGTCATGAAATATAAAAAATTAAAACAAAGTAGAAAATAGTATCAAAACATAAGGTACGAGAACGTGACTTGATGAGCAGCTCATTAAAAAAAAATTTTTTTTTTCAAATAATTTTTTTTATTAAAATTGATTCCTTTTGATAAAGGCTATTTGTCAAGATATAAGAATAAAGGTATTGGCTGGTAATCAAATAATAACAATAAAATGAGTGAATTGGATGGTTTATTTGACCAACTTGAACAGGAACATAAGAAAATATTCGATGATTTATCATTACCTAATGAAGGTGAAAATAAATTAAGCATCATGCTTGATAAGTCAAAATATGAAGGCTTGAAAACTAATATATCAAAATATGACAGTTTAGTTACAGGTGTAGATGAAAGTTCTACTAAAGATAAAGAATCGGTGATAAAGAATATACCTTCACCAAAGAGCCATAATAAATCAAAGAAACAACTCAAACAAGAACGTGAAGCAACTTCTGGTGACAAGTGGTTCAATATGCCAAAAGGAAACATCGAAGATCCTAAGAATAAAAAAGATTTAATTATAATTCAACAGAGGGCTATACTAGATCCAAAGAGACATTATAAGAAAGATAAATGGAAAATACCCAAATACTTTCAAATGGGAACTATTATTGAAGATAAGACAGAATTCTACAGTGCTAGATTAAAGAACAAGGAAAGAAAAGAAAGTATACTACAAGAAGTGTTACTGAATAAAGAAAGTAATAAATATTTCAAGAAAAAATACTCTCAAATTCAAGAAGAGAAGTCCAAAGTTACAAAATATAATTTCAAAAAGAAGAGAAAATTTTAAACCTTTTAATATCACCATATTCATAGCATGGAGCTAATTAATAATTAAATAAGTTGTTTGTGTTTTTTTTTAATTGAAATAAATATTAATTATTTTAGAACTAGCAGGTCTAAATATAATCGTGTTTGTAAGCATTGAGTTAAGCTACTTTTTCGAATATGAATATGACATGGGCCCATTTCAACGCATAGACTTCTCTTTTGGTAAATCATATAATTTCAGCTTCTCTCAGCATTTTTATTAATTGCATATTTAATAATTATAGTAAACTAATCAAATACTTTACTAATCATAATAATAGAAACAACCACTATATTTATCTACTCACCTCATCCCACTTGTACTTGAAACTATTCATAGGTAGAAAGTCATTGTACCAAACATACGGATATTAATTACCCTCCGATATTCTTAGAGATTTTTTTCTTCAAGATATTAACAACTTTTTATTTATTATTTATTTTTTTTCCATTGAATAATTGAGCTTGAAATTTAAAATTAAAGACAGGATTATTTCAATCCAATAATCGTTGTTTTGAATTGAGCTGAATTAATTCATATCTGCCAAATACGTACCAACTTTTTTTTATTTTTTATCAATATTCTATTGGAATATCAAATATTAGAAATATGACTGCTAGAGGCGAAGTCTACAATGACGCTATTGATGATAATGTGCTAGATAATGAAGAAGAAGACGAAGAAGAAGAAGAAGAAGAAGAAGAAACTAATGTCCAAATAGGAGAAGAAGAGGACGAGGAGGAGGACGAGGAGGAAGAAGAAGAAGATAATGAAGAGGAAGAGGAAGAAGCAGAAGCAGAAGCAGATGGAGATGGAGATGGAGATGGAGATGGAGATGGAGATGGAGATGGAGATGGAGATGATGATGACGACGATGATGATGACGATGATGATGACGATAATGACGATGACGACGATGACGACGAGGAAGATGGTTCAAATAAAAAGTCATCAACTGCAAAACCATCGGATGATTCCACAGGCGATAATGCACTATCTAAGGACGATACTGATGATTCTAAATCTGAAAACAAAAAGGTAACATTAGCTGATGTCAAGAATTTTTTGAAAGACGATATTGAAGATTTGAAGTCATCATCAGCAGATAAACGTAAATCTGGGGACGATTCAAAAGATCAAGAAGAAAATTTAGCAAAGAAACAAAAAACTAGTAATGATAGTAAAGATAAAGATTTAATAGTTGATGAAACTAAAACAGGCACTAATGGAAATGCAGATGGAAAACCAACTGATTCCGAAAAAAGTAATGTCGAACAAGAAGAAATCAAGTTAACACCTGAACAAATAAGAGATAGAATAATTGAAAAATCGCAGAAAGCAGTTAATTACTATATTATTCCTAGTGTTGCCATTCCCTATGCGAGTCAGATTCATTCACTTGCAACTTCTGGTGGCTCTAAATGGCTTTTCACTGGTGGTGAAGATGGATTTATAAGAAAATACGACTTAATCGCTTCATTTGAAGGTCAATCTCCGTTGACTGTGGCTCAAAAGCATTCTTTAGTTGACTCAATATCAAAAGGTGGTTCAATATTATCGCATTGGGAAAATGAACAGCCAGTCAAGAAATCACTGATAAAGGGTAAGAAAACTACATCATCAGAACTGTATGAACCTTTGCTTTCGCCTGTTTATTGTATGGCTGTACACTCACAAGGATTGTGGCTATTATCAGGGGTTAAAACAGGTGGAATAACATTACAGTCAGTGAGGCATCAAGAAGGGTCAATTCATGCATATTTAAAGAAACATACTGATACAATTAGTGCATTGAAATTAAATAATGACGAGGATCATGTTTTAAGTGGTTCATGGGATAGAAAAATATTCGATTGGGATTTGAATACAGGGGGTATTGCAACAGATTTTGGGATATCTGCTGGTCAGATATCTAATATTGAATGGAGACCTAATTCAGCAGTCAATGTCGATCTTTCAAAATTTGTAGAAAATGAAAATGAAAATGATAGCGATGATTTGATCAAAGATGATGATTATGATTCTCTTTTCGGCTCTGACGATGAAGAAGATGAAGATAAAAAACCTAGTGATGCCAACGATGACGAAGATGAAACTAATAAAGAAAAGGAAGCAGATGTGAAAATAACTCCTATTAAACTTGATAAAAAGAAACTGAGCTCTCCTTCACCTCAAAGTAAAAAGAAAAAAGTTAGTAGTATTTATGCTCCTGTGATCAACGATAATAATATATTTATGTCATCAACATTTAATGGTACTGTGGATATTTGGGATAGACGAACGGGTAAAAATGTAATTCACTTGAAGGCACCATATAACATACCACCTTGGTGTATGTCTACATGTTGGTCAGTTGATGGTGAATTTGTTTATGCTGGTAGACGTAATAGCTGTGTTCAAGAATTTAGTTTGAAAATGCCATATTCTAATTTTTCAAATAAAGAACCAAGAGTTTCAAAGACTCTTAAATTTCCTTCTTTATCAGGTCCTGTTTATACCGTTTGTGCTTTACCTAATAGTAGACATATATTATGTGGATCCAACGATAATATTCGATTATATGATCTTAGTTTATACAGAGACTCATCGACTTCTTCATCAACAACTAAATCTACTAGTAGTGTTCCATTCCAAATTATTCCAGGTCATCACGGTGGTGTTCTTAGTAATATCTTTATTGACCCAACTTGCAGATTTATGGTCACTTCTAGTGGGGATCGTGGCTGGCAAGGAGTGAGCACTGAAATGGTTTTAATGTATGATATTAAAGCACTTATGAAATGATTATATTATAATTTTGGACGTTGTTGAATATCTATTTTGTATGTAATACTGTATATTCCACTAAATATGTTAACATGATATATACTTAATTTGAATAAATATACTAATAAGAATATATAAAGATACATTTAAATGTAATGATTAAATATAATAACAGAACTCTACAATATAAACAAATAAACCTACTAATAATATTAAAATATAAAATTAAAAAAAAAATAGAAAATAGAAAACAAATAAGAGCTGAGCAGAAACAAAAAAGAAAGAATGCATAAGATCAAAATCATGAAATTGAAAGCCACTCTTCTGCTAAATCAGCTACTTTTTGCGTAATATCAGATGAATTTAAAATTGATTGTGAGTGATTAAAAATTGAGCGAACACCGATTTGGGCTGAACTATGTGCCTTTAATAAATTATCATACATAAAAGATCCACAATGCTTCACAGAATTGGTATAATGAGAATAATGAGAATGAAATGATTTTTGAAAGTAAATATTTAACAATATCGATATCATTCCAATAAATATACTAATTTTAAGTAATCTACCAGTTTTGAAAAGTTTAGTATGTGTAAATGGATACAATATTACTTGCAAATAATTATTTGATGATTCCTTACTTTTAGCCAATTTTTTCTTATTAGCATTAGCTTTTTCTCTCTGAGCTTGTCTTAATGCTAATAGTTCATCAAACTCTTTAGCCTTTCTTTCTTTCTCCTTTCGCTGCTCTTTAAGAGTTTCACTCACTTGAATTTTGACTATTTTAATTACCGATTTATATTCATCCTCTAATGATTGTGCTTGACCATGAGGATATAAAGGAATTTCAGATGCAGACTCTTCAATATGTTTAGAAGTATTATAAAGCACCGAGTATTTACTAACTTGGGTATCTGAGTTCATTAATCTGTTTAAATGATCAATTTCTTCAAACACAGGAAAATCCTTCATTAATTCATTAGTTTTCTGAACAAGATCAAATATAGAGCCTCCACCCTCTTTTCTTAAATCATTAGTGCGAAGGGATAATAAATAATTAGAAACCAAACTTGACAATATATTATGAAGCTCATCAAAGTTTATCAATTTAATATCCTTCGGGTCTAACTCAAAAAAGTCCTTCTTGGACAGAAATGTTTCGCCTTCATATTCACTGTCATTAATTGACAAGAGTCCATATGCTGTTTGACTGAGAGGCTCATGTTTTTCACAATGATCAAGCTTAGTATTAGAAGATAATAATTCACTGTCCGAGGATACTGCAACGTTCTCTGAACTAAGATTCTTATTATTGTTACTTGATGAATTAACACTAGTATAACTATTAGTTAGAGTGTCACCATCACTAAGGAAAGAATTTCCAATACTATTGTTATTGTTGTCATTGGTATTTCCGTTATGTGATTTCCCGTATATTCCATCGAAAATTTTCTCTATTAATTTATTTTTGTTTGACAAAAGAATCTGGGAATATAAGTATATTGCATTGAAAATAACACTATTATCATTAGATATCAAATAGTCAAAAATGTAGCATATATCGTCAAAGTTAGAAACATCATGAGAAAAAAGAGTAATAATTGAAGATAATGCATAAAAAGGTTTCATATTTTCCAATAAAGTGAAATAATTATGGTTAGCTTTATAGATCACCGCAAGTATCAAGTTTAAATGAGCAACGGAGCAAGAGATATCAGGCATCATATAATCTCTTAAATGTAATAAAGTTAATCTTTCAAGAAAAATGAATGACTTATCAATGTTATTATTAAAGACCAAAAGAATTAGCTGTGCGATATCATGGTACCCTTGATAATAACAAAGGTCAGGATATTTTCTCAATACCCTGATAATCAATTGATTTAAATTATTACGAAGTTGTTCTAACAGCTCATCTGGAATAGATTTTGGATAATAACAAAATGATCTATTAATATCCAATTTGACTTGTGATTCATCTTTGTGAGGTTCCACAAGAGTATAATCGAATTTTGCTGATTCTTCCTTTGCTAATTTGTCAATATTATTAATACCTAAAAGAACAGGCCAAACATGACTACGGAGTTCATTATTAATGAGTCCACCTCTTGAAATTGATAAGTTAATCAATAAATTAGAATCTTGTAAGGAAAGTGCAGTTTTAATACTTGAAATTTTCAATTCTTTTCTATCGTTGGACAAAGGGTAAGCCATAAATACTGATTTGCCAATATCAGTAAATTCCATATTAACCCATTCTGGTGTTTGATGATTAATAATAGAGTTATTTTTATTACTGGTTGTTTTTTCAGGTTTAGCAATTGAATTATGACCTTTCATATTCAGATTTTCATTCGAACTAAATGACACAGAAGTTGTCTCCAGAAATAATAACTTATCAACGCCATAATCAAAACTTCTATTCTTCTCAACAGAAGATAGAGAATCCTGGTGAGATATCATAGTCTAACAGTTAAATTTTGTTGAAAAATATATATATAGAATCCCTTTCGTTATTAATACTTTAAAAAAATGGCATATTTCGGAATCACTTCCTTAGCCAAATAATATGGGGTAGATGAATAGTGAATAATGAAAAGACAAACAAAAAAAAAAGGAGAACCAAAACAAAAAACAATTAAATAATTATTATTGAAAAAATAAATTCAATATATGCCTTTAATAATATTTATGACTGTAGAGCTATTGAAATTAATATTTTATCATGAAGCCTAATATAACAAACAAAAACATGTAATTTTTTAATTTTTAAATTTAACAAAAAAAAGTCAAAAAAGTCAAAAAACAAAAAAAAAAAAAAAAACGGAGACTTCCAGAAGAGAAAGACAGATAAGTAAGTGTCGGCTGAAAAAAAAAAAATAAAAAAAAATAAAATAAAATTGCCATCGCGATGAGATGATACGAGATCATAACCATAATATATTAAATTTCTATGCTACATTATTGCTATTATGCACCAAGATCATACATAATATAAAATATGTCAATGCTATTGTTATACTTTTAATTGGATAAGAAAAAAAAAAGAAAAGCAAATCAAAATCAAATCAAATAAATACAAATACACAAAACAAAAATATAAAAAAGCAATACCCTCAATTTTATTATATCTTATTCAATATTTAATGTCTATATAACTTCAACGTCTATTGAAGTTGGTTTATTATTATCATTATTAGTTTGATCAGCCTTTTGATCTTTCTTTGACCCTTTTAGTTGATCTTTCTTCTTTGGTATAGCCATGTATGGGTTAATTAAATTATTAAGTAACTGGTTATTATTAGTATTTTTCTCTAAATATTTATTAAGATTATTACCAGCGGCAGCATCAGCCTCTAATTGTGAGTAAGGACCAGCCTTTATTTGTTTTACTCTTCTTTTGTGAACCTTTGATTTGCGGTGACCAGTCAATGCTGTGTCGTTTTGAAAATATTTAGCACATTCTATACAATAATGTTGGCCTAAACCTGGCTTATCTTCTTGTATTGGTTGCGACTTTAATTTAGTGATAGATTCTTCTGATGACAAGTCTCCAAAGATCATATCAACATCTCTGATACGACGTTTAGTCTTAAATTTCATAGTAGTTAATTTACCCATTTTTTAAAAATATTTGAATGTCTGTATGGCAATAATAATATTAATTAAGTAATCAACAGTTTGATTCTGATGTTATATAATAGTAAATCTCTCTTTATTATAAAGAAAATTTTGCTTTTAAAAAAATTTTTTTTTATCTAAAAAATTCTAAAAAAAAAAATACTATATACCCAATGTTTCGGTATAAAGATAAAAGGGCTAAATATAATCACATGGTAATAATGAGGGCTATTAACAAAAAGTCACTTTCTTTTTCCCTTTTTCTTTGAAAAGAATTTTTTTTCCTTTTATTTTTTTTTATTTCTTTTAAGATTCTGAAAGTTATTATGGGCAGTCACCTTTATAAACTTTTTATTTCAGAAGAGCAGGGCTCATTTTCTAAGAATTCATCCATCGTCTTACTAATTGATTTTTTTTTTAAAAAAAAAGAAAAAAAGAAAATTTTTATAATATTCGATTTTTCATTTTCAATCCACTATACTATATTATATCTTAATATCGATTATCAATAAAGATCTTTATTAAGTTAACTTTTTAATCATTAAATCAGATATTTCAAAATGGCTAGAAGAGTATGTTATATTAATTAGAATTATTCAAATGATTATATATATTATCAATCAACATTTATTAGTAGATTCTGTTATTCATTCAATTTATTGGAGGCAAAAACGTTGGAATAAATTTTTATAATATTCAAATTTTAAATGCTTTGGGCGTTTTTCAATCTATTATTTAGTATTGAATCATGAAAGCCTATATTATAGGCGTTTTAATAATTTAAGATTTATCAAGCTTTTTAGATGATTCATATGTATTTTTGAGCATAATGTACTATGGTGAGAATTCATAGTTAATTTTGATTTCAGGTGTTCAACTACCAACGAATAATGTCAACGAGATTTTAATCATGTCTTCGAACCTACTGTCATAACTCATCTTAAAATAGGGGCGTTGAGCGTATTACTTTGAATTTGCATGAACTACTAGTAAATTTCTGATATTAGTAATCAAAAATAAGGATGGCAAGAATTTTTTATACTAACATTTTTTATTATTATAGCCAGCTAGATGTTACAGATACTGTAAAAACAAACCATACCCAAAGTCTAGATACAACAGAGGTGTCCCAGATGCTAAAATTAGAATCTATGATTTAGGTAAAAAGAAGGCTACTGTTGATGAATTCCCATTATGTATTCATTTAGTTTCTAACGAATTAGAACAATTATCTTCTGAAGCTTTAGAAGCTGCTCGTATTTGTGCTAACAAATATATCACCAAAGTTTCCGGTAGAGATGCTTTCCACTTAAGAGTCAGAGTCCACCCATTCCACGTTTTGAGAATCAATAAAATGTTGTCATGTGCCGGTGCTGATAGATTGCAACAAGGTATGAGAGGTGCTTGGGGTAAACCACATGGTTTAGCTGCCAGAGTTGATATTGGTCAAATTATTTTTTCTGTTAGAACCAAAGATGCTACCAAAGATGTTGCCATTGAAGGTTTAAGAAGAGCTAGATACAAATTCCCAGGTCAACAAAAAATTATTATTTCTAAGAAATGGGGTTTCACTAACTTAGACAGAGCTGATTACTTAGTTAAAAGAAATGCTGGTGAAGTTAAAGATGATGGTGCCTTTGTTAAATTCTTATCTAAGAAGGGTCCATTAGACAAAAACATCAACGAATTCCCAGAATACTTCACCAAAGCTTAAATATAATATTTGGTCAAGGGTATACTGGGTTTTATATTCATTTACTAATAAATGTCTCATCTTTTAATATAATAAAAAAAGAACAAAATAATAATACTTGTTGTAAACTATATATGTATTTTCTATTTATTATTATTACTATCATGTCACAAGACGAACGTAAGCTAAGATAAGGGCAAATGTACCAGTACAAACACCAATCAACCATTGCATAACTTGAGTTTTCATACTGTCAATTTGCATTTTCATGTTACTAATTTCTTGATCAATTCTTGTATCAGTTTCTTTAATATGCAAGTCATGAGAAGCACTTTCTTCTCTTATACGGCCTTTCTCCAAACTTATATCTAGCCTAACATTAGCCTGAGTTTTATTAATTTCTTCCTTCAATTTCTGTCTAACTTTCTCCAAATCTAGCCTTATCTTTTCATATTCGTTATTTAAAGCTGTGAATTCACCTTTATCTACTGTTTGTAATTCACCTTTCAATTTTGCAAAATCAACTTTTTGTTGGTAAGCAGTCTTATATAATGTTTCTTTATCGACAAACTCTGACGTTACTGATTTAACACCATCATTAATAGCATTAGTTACAATCTTGAGTGTTGCTACAGACTGTTCCTCTGTGAATCCATGAGCAGTCAAATTATCAACAAATCTTTTGGTGTCAAACGGTATTTTTGATTGATAGGTTATAGCACTTATTGAAAACATTCTTGGTTTCATTAACGATTTCGTTACTAATCGGGAACCAAATAGGCCCATTAATGGATATATCATTATAGCTAGTATCTGAAAAAATATAAATATAATAAAAAAATATAAATGTAATAAAAAAATATAAATATATGAATAATATAAGAGAACTAAATTGAAGCAAGTAACTGCTATAATACCTTTAATGTTTGAAGTCTTTCAAATTCACTTTTTTTTTATTTTTTTTTTGAGCGCTATTTGACTTTTTTTTTGTTATTTTTTTTTTTGCTTTATAATATATTAATAAGAGCTCATAACACAAATTATACAAGAATTGTCACATTACTGTGTAAAATCCTTTATAAAATGCATACTACAAGAGGAAAGGAATATTAAAAATATATATTTGATTTAAGAGCAAAAAATAAATAATGAAAACAAAATCTAAGATATCTAAAAATTGTGTAGAAGTGTATATTATATACAAATATTAAAATAATTGGTGAGAAAGTTTTTAAAAAAAATTGAACTGAAAAGTAACTGGAAAGATAAAATAAGATAAAATAATAATGCAATAATAAAATAAAAAGACTTGTAACCACCAGTAGTTTCAAGTCAGCAACAGTAGATGTGATTATAAAGCAACCAAAGATGGTAAAATAATACTAAATAAGAATATACCATAGACTTTCATTTGTAAGTAAGAATGTTCCGAAGCACCGGCATTTGATGTAGTATTAATAGAGTAATTAGTAACAGATTCAGTATAAACTGAAGATGAAGATGAAGATAAAGATAAAGATGAAGATAAAGATGAAGATAAAGATGAAGATAAATAAGAGGAGCTGGTTTGACTGTTAGAAGCAGATTCAATCAATGAATGGGAATCAACAGTCGCAACAGTGAGTAAATCAGTAGAACTGCCTCTAGAGCCCTCACTAGAGCTGTCATCAATTGAGATAGTACCGTAGAATTTACGTAAATTAGTGTAATAGTGTGGAACAATACTACTTGAAAAAGAAATTTCAGAATCTGTGATAATTGCCATTTCTTTATAATGGGTTTGTGGTTTGAATATATGTTGTTAATGTTTCTGCTAGTTTAAGCCTTAACTTATAAGGATGATATATTATTGTAATATTTAAGACTGTAGATATGGTTAAAGGATTTCAGACAAGACAAAAAAATATATATATAAATATGTAGCAATAGGGATCCCTTGAGGATATTATATTCTTTAAATACAAATTAAAAATTTTTCCTTTTCGAGGGTATCACCTCAAACTTTCAATAGACGTTGAAATGCATACAACTTAACTCACTAATAGATGGAGAAAAAATACAAGCAAAAATCTGGAGAAAAAATTTTCTTCTGTGTATGCCACCCAGAGAATAGTTATTTTTATTGACTATTTTTAGGGGTAGTAGTTTACTTGCAAATCAAACAAAACTAGGGTCGTATTTGGACAAGTAATAATTTAATTGTCTTAATGAACTCAACAAAATGAAACGTACCTACCATGGATGACTTATTGTAATATGTTTTTATTACCTATATTTCACTTTTTGCAAAAATTCATTCCATTTTAAAAATTACCACTGAGACAAACGGATTATCCTTCATGATTTCTTACTGAGTGAAAAGGAATGATGGAAGTTGTAACGATATTATGAAGTAATTATTAATTAATATGCCAGTTTTACAATATCTCAATATACTGAAAAAAAATATGTCATATTATTCTTCATTACGCATATGCTCACACTTTCTCTATATATTTCTCTAAATCTGTCTATATCTCTTTTACTTGACTAATTTTTAACAGTTACAGTCTTTAAATTTTTATAATGATATAATATTCATCATATTAAATGAGGCAAAGTTGACAAAATACCAAAACAAATTATAGTTGTAATTTGAGTGTCAGGGGGTTCTAAGGAACAGGAACTCAAATTTTCTCTCTAAATACTTCAGGTCACTGGCCGCTTACAGATTAGGTTATTCAAAAAAAAATTTTTCTGTGTCCAACATGAAGGACTCAAATTTTTTTTTTTGAATTTCCTAGCTTCCCTTTCGAGCAATAAAGTGTATCCTGTCGAAGAATAGTCAAAAAAATTAGGTTGTGCAATAAAAAATTATACATGAGCAGCCTATTCTAATCATAATCATATATCTATATGAACAAAAGGAGATATTGGTATAAGAATAAAAAACTAGATATTAAAATAAAAGCATTAGATCAAATATAGAAGATTCATTTGATTTATGATGATGATATGATTTATATTTAAGCCCGAGATATTTTAAAGTAAGTTGATATAAAAATGATATACTTTAATTACATCTAACTGTCACATTTACAAATAAAAAAAAAACAAAAAAACAAAAAAAGAAGCATATCTTATAAACAAGATAACAATATTGCAATATTGTGTATTATAATAACAAAAAGGGTCTGTCGCATACTTTTGATTTCCTAATTGATTCGACCATTTCAGGCATAGTAAAACTCCAAAGTGGTTTTTTATGATCTCATATGGACTATGATATGGATATCCAAAACATAAACATAACGAAGGATAACTAATTGTAATATTACACCGGTAATTAAATGTGTTTTTATAGTAATAAAAAGAAAAGACTATATGAACCGAGCCATAGGATAATTTTGGGATATACCATAGAAAATATCGAAAAACAAAAATCACAGATACAATGGAAAAAAAAGTAAATAGAAAATATCCTCTTTAAATTCCATGAACAAAAGTAATAACAATACATTACAATTAAAATAATCTCATACCCATTCGTTTCTGAATTAGAGATGGTAAATATGCAGAAGCTTTATACCATTATATAAGAACCAGCGCTTCAAACGCATATTTTTCTTGTCACTCTTGTTTTGCGGGATGTTTTGTTTATTTTTCTCTTTTTTCTTTTTTTTGTAAACAAAAATACTAAACAGAAAACTAATATTATAATTATGATAAATCTATCCTATATGCACAAAAATAAACAAAAAAAAAAAAAAAAGATAATAATGAGTAAGAATACTCAAAAAGATGTAACTGAATTAGTTTCCAATGGCGGTGATAGTGATGTAATTATACTCGCTGAATCAAAACCGGCAGCTGATGAAAATTCAAGATCAGAACTTGATGAGAAATCAATTCGATATCAACTATTACTAAAGGTTATAGATAAAGCATCTCAAAAATCAATAGACTGCCTTAACGAAGAAACCCTATTAAAATGTTATCCAATGTTTAATAATACAGCCGGCTTAAAATACCTTAGAAATTCCATAAGTCAGATCAAAGGGTTTTTTAGTAAAACTATGGAGAAGGAAATTAATATTATCTTGGAAGAGAAAAACATCGAAGAAAAATTGAAGCAGCTAGATAAATTAATTGATGATGCCGAGTTATTAAAAAATATTAATGATTCTCTGGATAAGTTGTTTACCAATGAGTTATCTAACGAATATTTAGTGAACTTTAATCTATTATCAGCAAAAACCAAATACAGAGACCAGCTACTTGAAAAACATGAACAATTGAAAAGTGATAACTTAAAACTTATTAGTGAATTAAATCAATTAAAAGAAAACGATACCAAGACTATTAATAATTTAGAAACTTCTATGGACCAACTTCAAAAACTTAAAGAAAGTTTAAATGATAATTCCATGGTTGAATTCACAAGATATTCAGAGCTTTTTCAAAACATGGCTGAAAAAGATCTTTTTTAAACGAAAAGAGAGCAAAAAAGATAATTATTATTGGGTTATCATATAATTAATTATGTATGATTCATGGATATTATGATAGAATTGAATGTTTTAAACATTATTATGTTGTGAGCTGCACATACATAATAAAACCCCGATAATAAATCAGCTGATTTACATGTGACTTATGTGAGGGTTTGTAAAAAAATGTTAAGAGAAGAAAAATTCCAAAGAAAAAATTTGTTTTTCCTCATTTCTTCTCAGTGCTGGTTGAAAGAAAAAATAGAAAAAAAATTTTTTTTTTCATTTTTTAGAAAAATAAAAAAAAGTTTTTCTATATTTTATTTCTTTTCAGTATTAATACTTAATACTTATTATAATTATCATCATTATATCATATAATATATAATTAATTTAATCAAAAATGGGTGCCTACAAATATTTAGAAGAATTACAAAGAAAGAAGCAATCTGATGCTTTAAGATTCCTCCACAGAGTCAGATGTTGGGAATACAGACAAAAATCTGTTATCCACAGAGCCTCAAGACCATCTAGACCAGACAAGGCTAGAAGATTAGGTTACAAAGCTAAACAAGGTTTCGCTATCTTCAGAATCAGAGTTAGAAGAGGTAACAGAAAGAGACCAGTATCTAAAGGTGCTACTTACGGTAAACCAACTAACCAGGGTGTTAACCAATTAAAATACCAAAAATCTTTGAAACAAACTGCTGAAGAAAGAGTTGGTAGAAAAGCTGCTAACTTAAGAGTCTTAAACTCTTACTGGGTTAACCAAGATTCTACTTACAAATATTTTGAAGTCATCCTTGTTGATCCTCAACACAAGGCCATCAGAAGAGATGCCAGATACAACTGGATCGTTTCTCCAGTCCACAAGCACAGAGAAGCCAGAGGTCTTACTTCTTCCGGAAAGAAATCCAGAGGTATCAACAAAGGTCACAAATACCACAACACCCAAGCTGGCCGTCGTCACACTTGGAAAAAACAAAACACTTTATCTTTATGGAGATACAGAAAATAATCAATCTAAAGATTTGGTGTATTGCTCAAAAAAATTTTTATGTATCGAATATATATTTTTTATTATGTTTGGTTTGATTCTTAATAATAATATAACACAGTTTAAATTGATATTATAAAAAGAGAAGTTTTTCTAGCACTAATTGTAAAACTGGAAGAGTAGTATATATAATAAGACTTTATGGTTTTTCTGTAACAATTATTAATTATTTTTAATACTGCTAAGTATTGGACTACCAGAAATTAGATTTGATCTTTATAGGCCTTACTAAATATCTTTACTACAATGTTTTTTAATTGAATATTTAACTTCTTTATAATATCATGTGTAAATGGGTAATATACCAATTAGAATAAAGATGATTATTATCTGACATTTATTGTTAACAATGCCATAATAATATAACCTCTAACAAAAGGAATAAGCATTATAATTACGAATATTCGTTGTAGTTTCTTTAGCAAAATATGAAGATTAAACAAGTCAAAATCAGTCATTTTTCTTTTTTTCTAAAATTTTTTCTTTTTTGCTTTTTAATAGCAAAAATCATCAAGGGAAAAAAATTTCAAATTGGTCATCTCGCTATGGATGTCTATGTTATCCTTTGTGATTCGAAGAATTGAATAAACTATATATTTTCTTGTCATAAATTATAAGGAATAATTCCTAATTGACTTTAAATATTTATTGAAATATTTGTTTTCTATTTTATTTTTTCATTCTTTTTAAAAGATTAATAAAAAGGATCAACTAAAAAAAAAGAACTCAAAAGAACAAGCCAAAATGCCTAGCGAAAGAAAAACTGCTATTATTTCTGTCTATAATAAGACTGGTTTATTAGATCTTGTTAAAGGATTAGTTAAAAACGATGTTAGAATTCTTGCATCCGGGGGTACTGCTAGATTAATCAGAGAAAGTGGATTCCCAGTTGAGGATGTTAGTTCTATTACTCATGCTCCAGAAATTTTGGGAGGTAGAGTTAAAACATTACATCCTGCTGTCCATGGGGGTATCTTATCTAGAAACATTGAATCTGATGAAAATGATTTAAAAGCTCAAGGCATTGAAAAAATTGACTATGTTGTTTGTAACTTATATCCTTTCAAGGAAACTGTTAAGAAAATCTTAGTTACTATTCCAGAAGCTGTCGAAGAAATTGATATCGGCGGTGTTACTTTATTAAGAGCTGCTGCTAAAAATCATGCTAGAGTTACTATTTTATCTGATCCAACTGATTACTCTGGATTTTTAAAAGAATTAGACCATGGTGAAATTTCTGCTGAATCTAGAAACAGATATGCTTTGAAAGCTTTTGAACATACAGCTGATTATGATGCTGCTATTTCTGATTTCTTCAGAAAGAAGTATAGTGAGGGAATTAGTCAACTTCCATTAAGATATGGTGCTAATCCTCACCAAAAGCCTGCTCAATGTTACGTTACTGAAGGAGAATTACCATTTAAAGTTTTATGTGGTTCTCCAGGTTATATTAACTTATTAGATGCCTTAAATTCATGGCCATTAGTCAAAGAATTAAGTGCTTCTCTTAACTTACCAGCTGCTGCTTCTTTTAAACATGTTTCTCCAGCTGGTTGTGCCGTTGGTTTACCACTTAGTGACATTGAAAAAAAAATGTACTTCGTTAATGACTTTGAAAACTTATCACCATTAGCCAATGCTTATGCTAGAGCTAGAGGTGCCGACAGAATGTCATCATTTGGTGATTTCATTGCCTTATCTAACATTGTTGACTTATCAACTGCTAAAGTTATCTCTAGAGAAGTCAGTGATGGGGTTATTGCTCCAGGCTATGCTCCAGATGCGTTAGAACTTTTGAAAAAGAAGAAAAATGGTAAATACTGTATTTTACAAGTTGATCCTAACTACAACCCAGGTATTTTAGAAAAAAGACAAGTTTTTGGTGTTACCTTGGAACAAAAGAGAAATGATGCTATAATAAATTCATCATCATTCACTGAAATCTTGAGTAAGAACAAATCATTAACTCATCAAGCTATAATTGATTTAACTGTTGCTACCATTGTTCTTAAGTACACACAATCTAACTCCGTTGCTTATGCCAAAGATGGTATGATTATTGGGTTAGGTGCTGGTCAACAATCTAGAATCCATTGTACCAGATTAGCTGGTGATAAAGCCGATAACTGGTGGTTAAGACAACACCCTAGAGTTTTAGCATTTAAATGGAAGAAGGGTACTAAGAGACCAGATAAAGCCAATGCTATTGACTTATACGTTAGTAATCAAGTTCCAAAGACTGAGCCAGAAAAATCTGAGTGGGAATCTAAATTTGAAGAAATTCCAGTTCCTCTTACTTTAGAAGAAAGAGACGAATGGTTATCTAAGCTTACAAATGTTGCTTTAGCCTCTGATGCATTTTTCCCATTTCCAGATAATGTTCATAGAGCTGTTAGATCAGGTGTTAAATACATTGCTGCTCCAACTGGGTCTGTTATGGACCAAGCCGTTCTTGATACTGCTGATTCTTACAACTTATCATACGTTGAAATTGCAGTGCGTTCTTTCCATCATTAAGAAATTTCCATCTATTTTTCTTTTTTTTTTGCCTCATTATTATTAATAACAATAATATATATACAAATAATAAAGATAGCTTAAGTTATAATCATAACCATAATAGTAGTTTAATACTATTTCATACCTTGTAGTATAGTGATCGAGTGTATTGCAACAGTTTTTAGGGTATATTCCTTTGTTGGAAATGTTAAATGTTGTTTTTTAAGGGATATTATTTAAGATAATAAATATTCCTAATGAGTGTGTGTGATTATACATTTGAGGTTATAGTACATAATACTAGAATGCTAGCACTAATATTATTCTAAAAAACCGTTAGAAAATGGAACTGTGTGTAATCGCAAAGGTAAAAAAGAAAAAATATATATATTTTTTTTTGATCTTTTGAAACAATCCGAAAAAAGGTGGGTAAGAAACTAGTTTTATTTTTATTTTTTCACATTAGCCAATATAATTTTGTCACACTATAATTTAATTAATTAATGCTAATTTAGACATTTAATTAAAATTACAGGATCTCTTTAAATATTTTTTTTAATGCCGTGATGATTAATGATGTTTATAATTGTATAAATAAGCATAATAGAATTTGTATAATTGTCGATATCTATTTAATTTTTTTGACATGATGTCCAATGTTTAGTGACCTTAAATTTAGTAAAATCTCTAGAATTTAACCATTAAATTTTTGTGAATCCAACAAACTCTTCTTGTATATCCATATTAGTAACGATAATTGAAAAAGCGCAAAGTTTAAATTCTTACTATTTCTATCGACATATATTTTTTTTCCTTACAAACACTGAATCGAAATCATTACTAATAATAATCATACATATTAATTTTCACCTTTTATTATCATTATCACACATGTGTAATATTAAAAGGGGAGGTAATATTGAAATAGTAACTGTAGTAAAGGCAAAAGAAAAAGAATAAATATAATTTATATTTTTTATTCTTTCTTATTTGATACTACTGTATACAGTATATATTTATGAATTATTTCGTTTCTTTACCAATGAAAAACGGAAAGTGAGCTTTTTTTCTTGTATTAATTTTCATGTTGAAAGTTTGGTAGCACCAAATACTACTTCAGCCTATGCAAACTGATGCACGGACATAGCTTGCAGATTTTCTTGTCTTAAGAGGCATTACATTCTTATTTTTTCAAGACGACACCACTGATTGTTAATGAAGACTTGAAATTGCATAATAGTTAAAAATAATATAGGAAAATATTTATAAACGATTGAATTTCCTGATATTTTTCTTTTCTAATTTCTTTCTAATCTTTATTTTGATGTATTTTTTTTAACCTTTACCCTTTTCCCTTGATTTCAAAATTTACAAAAAACCAACTGCTTTCATTCCTTTATAAAATAGATTCAAATCACAAAATAAAAGATATCAATTATCTAAACCAGATCAAACATATAGAGAAAGGTTTATAAAAGATATTAACATATTATATATTCATTATTAATTAACCACAAAAAATTTATAGATATATCAAAACAATTATTTCATTATAATTAAACAATATTAAATCAATAAACAATATAATATAATATGCAATTCTTACAATTTAGTGTTCTTGCATCGTTAATAATTGCTTTAACTCAGGCATCAAATGCTCACAATTTACATAAAAGAGATATTCACACTCAAGTGAACACTCAAATTGAATTAGTCACCATTGATGAGTATATCACTGTTTATGATAACGGTAATGGATTATCAACTGCAACGAGTACCGCTACTCAAGCCGCATCATCAAGTGCCGCCGATTCTATTGAAAATAAACAAGTTTCTGTCGATTCTGCAGCTACTAGTGCTACTTATAGTGCCGCTGCTTCAGATTCAGGTACTGCTTCTTCAGCTGCATCAGCATCAGGCACAGCTTCTTCAGCTGCCTCTACTAATACTGCTGCCGTATCCACAGGTTCAGGTAGTGCTGGTGCTTTAGGTATAACTTATTCTCCATACACCAACTCTGGTGGTTGTAAATCAGCAAGTCAAGTTTCTTCAGATCTTGCTAAACTTACTGGTTACTCAATGATCAGACTTTATGGTGTTGACTGTTCAGGTGTCGAAAACGTTGCTAAATATAAAGGTGACAATCAAAAATTATTCTTAGGTCTTAATCTGATTTCATCTCTAAGTGCTGATATCTCTTCCATGAAAAGTCAGCTTAGTGATGCTGGTTCTAGTTGGTCAGATGTTGACACTGTCAGTGTTGGTAATGAAATTGTTAGTGGTGGTACTGGCTCAGTTTCCACTGTTGCTGCTGCTGTTACCTCTGCTAGATCCTTATTAGCAGATGCTGGTTTCACTGGTCACATTGTTGCTGTTGATGCTGGTCAAAGTTTCCTTGATTATCCAGATTTATGTGATTCTTCTGATTATGTTGCTGCCAATATCCATGCTTACTTTGATACTAATGTCGTTGCTGATAATGCTGGTACTTTTGTTGCTGGTGTTGTTAAGAAAATTAAAGCTGCCTGTCCCGGTAAGAGTGTCATCGTTACTGAATCTGGATGGCCAAATTCTGGTAACACCAATGGTAAAGCTGTTTGTTCAACTTCTAACCAAGCTGCCGCTATTTCTTCTATTAAGAGTGAAGTTGGTGACTACACTTTCCTTTTCACGGTCTACAATGATGCTTGGAAGACTGAAAATAGTTACAATGTTGAAAGACATTGGGGTATTTACGGTGATAGTCCAAACTAAGCATCCCAAACTATCTAATATCAAACTTCATACTAGTCCTTAATAATTTTTTTCAATTCTTTTTAGCCTATAAACTTTTTACTTATTATTATTATAATTTTTTATATAACCGTGTTAATTTTTAGAATATATTTATTTATCTAAGTCACAAAATTTTTAATCTTCAATAGCCTCGTTTGAATACTCATTCTAATTTTTGCCAATTGTTACAAAAAAAAACTGATCTGAGGATCGGAAAAAGTTTAAAAATTACTTAACTTAAAAAGGAAAAATAATTTTCTTCTAAATTTGTTTTTTTTCCAGAGCATAATTTTCAACATTGCATGTATTTTATAGCTTTTGTGTAATTTGCTTAACATCAATATAGCACAAACATTAAATTGCTTTCATCTTTGTGCTAGTACGAAATTTTCTTTTATTAAGTAAAAATGTATCCAGGTATATAAGTATTATTTAATTTTATATTGTATATGCAATTTTTTTTTTAATTTTATAAATATCGTTTTTAACTAAAAAAAGAAAGCATATAGAAATAGTCAAAATGTTTTTATCTAATTTGTTTATTGTCATTGTACTTTTATTTCAAATAAATATTTCTGAATCTAAAAGGTTTAAAATAAAAAGTTTAAAAGATAGCAGTGTCTCTGTACCTCCTATAATTGTCAAAGGCAATAAATTTTTTTACTCAAATAATGGGACTCAATTTTTGATAAAAGGTATGGCCTATCAGCAAACTCCTGGTCAATCTACTCCGACTGGTTTTGTAAACAATCATTTAAAATATATTGATCCTTTGAAAAATGCTAATATATGTTCAAGAGATATTGCTCATTTGGTTGATTTAAATATTAATGTCATTAGAGTTTATTCTATTGATCCAAAAGTTAATCATGATACTTGTATGAACATGTTGGCTAAAGCTGGTATCTATGTTATTGCTGATTTAGGCGAGCCAAATATTTCTATTAATAGAGAATATCCAGAGTGGACCACCACCATTTTTAAAAGATATACTGATGTTATTGATTCATTATCTAATTATTCCAATGTTCTAGGCTATTTTGTTGGAAATGAGGTAACTAATGATATCACTAATACTGAAGCTTCAACATATGTCAAGGCATCTATTAGAGATGTAAAAAACTATATTAAACATATGAATTATAGAGAAATACCTATCGGGTATTCAACTAATGATGATGCGGATACAAGAGATAACTTAGCTCAATATTTTGAATGTGAAGATGAATCCTTCAATGAAGAAACATCAAATTCGGTTGTTGATTTTTATGGTATCAACATGTATGAATGGTGTGGCCATAGCTCTTTTGTAAAATCTGGATATTATGATAGAACCAATGAGTTCAGAGATTTTAATAAGCCAGTATTTTTCTCAGAATATGGTTGCAATCTTGTAAGTCCAAGATTATTTGAGGAAGTTGAAATTTTATACAGTCCTTTAATGACTGATGTTTGGTCAGGAGGTATAATGTACATGTATTTTGAAGAGGATAATAATTATGGGTTAGTGAAACCAGAAATTAATGATAGTTTTGTTGAACTATTAGACGATTATAAATATTTTAAAAAAGCAATGTCCAGTATAAACCCTACGTTGGTAAATATGAAAAGTTACACACCAAAGGCTAGCAAGAGTGTTAAGTGCCCTGCAATAAATGAAAATTGGAAAGCTATTGAAAAATTACCACCAACTCCAGATGAAGATGCATGTAGTTGTTTGATAAGATCTCTACATTGCACCGTATCATCAAAACTTGAAAAGAACAATATCGACCAACTATTTAGAATAGCATGCAGTAGAGGCAATTGTTCAGAAATCA
The DNA here is from genome assembly GCA_030583325.1 of Saccharomycopsis selenospora. NCBI lineage: Eukaryota > Fungi > Ascomycota > Saccharomycetes > Ascoideales > Saccharomycopsidaceae > Saccharomycopsis > Saccharomycopsis selenospora. The sequence continues at coordinate 244,356 of JAJMHY010000001.1, forward strand.
TTTCTGATAGCCATACTGGTAATTATGGTTATTATTCATCATGCAGCACTAAAACAAAACTATCTTATGCAATGAATAGTTATTATCTTGAATCGAATATGCAAGCAGACGCATGCTATTTTGATGGTCAGAGTGAAATCAAAAAACCAACTATTTCCGCTAAATCAAATGGAAAAAATCCAGAAGATGAGTATTGTATCGATGTATTGAAAAAACAGCCAATGATTCCAAAACATTTTAACAAACTTAACAGTTCAAGTGAATCAGTTAAGAAGTCAGGGTCATTAAGGAACACTAACCCTTTCTCAAGTATTTCATTACTATTAGCTATTATGATATCATGGAAATTATTTATTTGATTGAACCATGAATTAGATCAGTATCTAAGTATTATTATTTCTTAAATATTTATTTATACGTGAATAATTGAAAAAGATTAAAAAGTTTTTTATAAATATATTGAAAAAAAAGTTGTAAAGTGCTATTATCCTTAGCAAGCACACACACACACACATTCTATGATAATATAAACAAGATGAAAAAAGGCAAAGTTAGACTAATTTTTGCTAGTTCCCCATGTAACGCCTAAGAAGCCCTTATTGCTTCTAGACATAGGAAGTAATTTAGATTTTGGAGTAATAATATGATGAAATTTACCATCAACAACTAAATATAAAGAAGTTAAAACAGGTTTAGCTCTCTTGATACTGACAGCTTCTAAATTAACAATACCTGCTTTCTTTTCACTTTCAACATGATATCTCATATAAAAATGTTCATTACCATTAGTATCAATAGCTTTAGCAGAGGTAACTGGTCTACTACTAGACCATTTACCACCATTGCTTGCACCATGTGCTCTAAGGGTTTCATCACCATTACTTTCTAAAAGTTTTTGGCATTCTAAATTATTCTGTACTAAATTTAATGAACGATGGAACAATTTAGTATCACCGGAAGATGAAAACAACTCTGCAGTTATAGCATAAATGACTAACCCAGATAAACCAATAGCCCCTAAAACTAAAGTTGACGTTAAAAGATAACTAATACTTGATCTTATCCGACTGAATATCAGTACTTTAACTGTAGTATTATGAATATCTGGATTTTCTTTATGAGTTGCATATCTTCTAATGGATGCATTACGAGCGTTATTCAATATATTTCTCAGGAATGATTTAAGTATTAAATTTCTTTGAATAATCATTGGTGATTTATTTAAAACTAAATTGCGACAATTCATTGTTTGCGTTATTGGATTTGTATACCGAATATGCTTTGTAGTCCTTTGTCAAAGAATATTATTATTGCAGTATATACTTGCTCATTTTTTTTTCTTTAAAAATTTTTCTTCTTAGTTTTTTTCCTGTAGTAACAAAATTTTTTTTGTTCCTCTTCTTCTTTTATTGCTACACAGACGGCAATGGAGCATCATAGACTACACAATGAAGTAAATAAGAACACATTCTAATCTAATGTGATCAAAATTTCAATAAATAAATAAATATTACACAATTTACTTTAATTTAGAAAGAGAAACAAAGTAGAAGTATATTGAATAATATCGTAACCTGCTGGTCACAATATAAGAAGATCTATATTTAGTACCGCTGGTCACAACTGTCTCAAAGCTACCATGAAATTTAGAATCAAATAAAGGCTATGCGTAATAACAAATGGTCATTAACAATCAACTATTAGCAAATATAACTGATGGAATCTTCTAGAGAGAGCAAAAACATGGAAGCGCACATTGACTGAAGATAAAATGGAATAGAGTCTATAACATAAAATTGAATTTTATTTTATTTATTTATACAGAAAGATATATAGAAAAATAGTTATAAAAACATACTAGTAACTATCTACATAAGTCTTTAATGAATACTCTTTTGGTATATTGGTTAATATATTCAGTTCCAGACCAAACTTTTAACTTCTATATTGAATTGATTGGATATGAAGTTGATATAGCTTTCAATAGAATAGCTAGCTTGAATTTTCTTCCTTGAAGGATATATTTTACTAGCAGCATCAACAAATGTGATGGAATATTCATGAAGTTAAATGATACTGAGCATAGGCCTGAATGTACTGTGACAAATGGATAGCTTTTTCGTGGTAGAATATTTCACAGTCGTCATCATTACAGTTGTTTTTATCTTTAGTAACTATGTGACCATTATTTATATCCTTTACGTATTGAATATTTGTGTGAATCATTTTGTGATGAATATTTCTTATGGGTACTTTGTTCTTGGTGTATTTGCTTGAAATATAAATTTCTGCTCGATGGATATCCCACATTTTTATATTCAAGTTCTGGTCGATTGTTACTCTTTCTGATCATATTATCAAGTTTAATATGATGTTGTCTCAATTCTTTTTCACTAAGTATATTTTTGATTAGTACTTTAAAACAAAATATTTGCTTCCCAAGATATAAGTTTAATAGCTCTGTTTTATAGCAGCACCAGTGCCTATTAGAATGGATTTGAATGATTGGAGTTTCACTCATAATTGTTTGAATCTTCTGATGTAGATTTAATATCTCTGTGATTTTTCAACTTACTTTTGTTATTTTTGTGATCTCCTGCTTTAGAACTTGAGATGTTTGTCGTAAGTAGAGTTTGATCTTATCATATAATTCAAGACGTGGACTAATTTTCTCAAATTTTTGTGCATCATCTGTTATCATGTTAAAAATAGCATCTCTAATACTATCTCCAACCTGGTATAGCTTATTATCAATTATTTCAGGAATACGCATAATGGTTTCAGCTCTGAAATGTGGGTAATTGTAGTATTCTGATGATTTGATTAACAGCTTGTTTTTTTTTCAGGAATGTTTAATATGATATCTGGTGATACAGATGTTGTTTCTTTCTTTAACAGGCTTAAAAGGTTTTCAGATATAGCTAACCAGATTGAAGATATGTATTAAATTATTGATAAAAACTCCTGCTTTATTAACTAATTTGATTTGTTTTGCTCTATTTTTCTGTTCCCATCTCGTCCACCATGTTGTTATAATAGGGTTTCTTGTCTTAATACACAAGTTATGCTAATAAAAGAATAAGAAATAGCAGAAGTAAAAGAAAATTTATTAAAAGGTTAGTTAAATAAGTTTTTACAAGGACCGGATAGAATTGGTATTCTTCTTTATACTTTTTCCTATATAAAATAAATAAAATAGAATTCAATACAAGTAATTAAAATATGTTCAAAATAGATGGTGCTTATATTCAATTTTATGTTGTTCTCTTTCTCATTTTATCTTCATTCAATGTAGGTGTTTTTATATTCTATCTCTCTAAATGATTCCATTAGTTATATTTGCTAATAGTTGGTTGCTAATGACCATTACCATAACATTTAGTTTTGTATGGATCTTATAATATTAATAAATATTATGATCAGCAGGTTATGTACAACATGTTGTAAATAGCAGATTACAACATGTTCTTGTTAAATAAATTCCATTTGTAGTTAGTACTGATTGATTATAAATAGTCGGTTATCACTAGTTGATTGCTAATGATTGTTTAAAAAAGTGTCCGAGATTAAATAGTTATTGTAAATTTAGAATGCCTACTGAATATTGCTGCACACTTTGTTAAACACTTGGTATAACGAAAGAACCTGTTATACTAACTTAATTAACTAAATGTTAATTGTATATCTCGAACTATAGATAAAGAATATTAATAAAGATAGCTTTAGATTAATATAAGTAGTATTTATTAAACCAATAAATCAACTTCAAATTGCCTATTCTTCTTTTATATAGTCTTATAAAAATCATATTGAATACTTAAATACTTATTGGGCTTTCTAGCGATATTTACTGTTTTTCAACATGAACTTGGTCCTGAGTGACCTTGATATCAACTCTTTCGCCTAGAAGTTTTAAATATTACCTATTCATATGGAAAATACAGTTCAAACGCATATTACTGCATCTAATACAGATATATGATTCCGGTCACGTTACATATAAATATTATTCAACACACCTGTGGATAGCTTTTTCAAACTTGGAGATTGCCGCCCCTGTGGCGAAATCGGTATCGCTTCCGAGTCCGGGTTATTCTAGTCTTCGGGCAGTGTTTTGGCTAGCTTTAACGCCAGGAAGATTGACAAAAAATAATTTTTGATTAATCGGAGGATTGCGGGTTCGAGTCCCGCCAGGGGCTGCTATAGTTTGGATGCTTCTACATCTATTCTTTTTGGCGCAACTAAATGCTAATCCGTTTCCTCAATGTAAAAATTAACTATTGTGTTTTCAAAGTACTTTTTGAAAGTCAGTAATATCAAGTTGACTTTTTGAGAACTTTAACAGTAAAAATTGATTAGAAAGTGCTGCTTTGGCAGTAAGTACTTGAGAATTATAAGAAATTATAAGAAATTTACAAATGAAAGTAAACACGATGCCTATTGACATGATAATAATTTTGAATCAATATTGTTGCTCACCGGATAATGGTAGTAAGTTTAATATAATGATAATATAACATGAGTTTCTATATTCCTTGGAAAATATTCCAAATAACTGATTATATATATAATTTAAAAAAAAAAAAAAAAAATTTTTTTGAAAGAATAGAATTTTTAGCTTATTATGTTTATTAGCAAATAAGCAATAATTTAACAGACCATGGTAGTAAAACTAAGAAAAATGTTGTAATATTTTTGACCTACTTTTCTTCTATTTTGCTTTCTGTGGTAAAAATCCGCTAAAATGTAACCTTGAGAAAATATTGTAAAAAAAATATTAGATAGATAAATAATATTCCACAAATAATAATTTTAAAAAAGCTAGTTGAAATTACAGGCAATAAACAAGGATTAAATAAGACAGGATGGAAAGAAAAATATAAGGCATTATCTGGCAGACAATCTTTCTTACCCATATGATTACTGATTACTGTTAGGAAATTGTACTATTATTTCAAAAAGCTCAAGGTACTTAAAAACAAAAAAATCAGTATATTCTTTTCCAATCATTAAACTTTTTCCATTTTTAAGCTTATCTAAATAATATTTAAATCAATTATATTGGTATTTATCATTATAATATTTCTATATGGGCAATAGAATAACAACTGATGCACGGATGTTCAAAGAGAAATTGAGAAATATAAAACAAAGGGCAAAACAAAATAAAAAAGAAAAAAAAAGAAAAAAAAGAAAATAAATAAACAGAGATAGATGGATTTATTCAGGTATCACAGTTATAAGAATTAAAAATAACAATATATATAAATTAATAAAGTTTCAATAATAAAAAAATGAGCAAAATAGAGAAAGTGAAAAAGTCAATAACGCGATCAAGATTCAAAAGACTATTAAGGGCTAAACTCAAAGAAACAATAGACGAAAGTGATGAGGGAAAAGTTGGCTTAAAAAATGATTCAACCGACTTGCTAATATATTTGAATTATTTGATGTTTATGAAAGAATTAATCAGTGAAGCTAAAGCATTACAGAAATATGAAGGATCTGATGAATTGAATAGTGTACATTTGAATAATATTAAAAGTGTATTGCTAAAGAAATACCGAGGTTGATTATAATACATACAACCGATCTCTAATTTCTTTAATAATCCAATCAATGCCTTCTTTAATATTTTCGCCTGTATAAGCACTGCATGGTATTACTGTCCAATTATGATTAGTTATTGTTTTCAATTGAAGCTTTTCAGTTATGAGTGCTACGATTTTTTGTTTACTCTGTTCTTCGTTATTATCTAATAGATCTATCTTATTTACTAAAATTAATAAATTTGATCCAAATAGTCTATCTTCATGTAGTAATTTTTCAAATTCAATAAAATTTTCATCTAATCTTTCAATAGAATTTGCATCAATAACCCATATTATTGAGTCTGTTCTTTCAAAATAATTGTACCAGAATGGTCTTAAAGATGTCTGTCCACCAACATCCCATATATTGAGAGTCAACTCTTCATATACTAAAGTATTAATTTGGAAGCCAACAGTAGGACTCACTGATTTTATATCTTGATGTAGAAGATTTTTCACAATAGTAGTTTTCCCCGAATTATCCAATCCACTAAAAAAAAAAAGAAGAATAAAATATTTTGTTAGTATAATATAATAGTCATTATAAAAGTATACCGAAGAAGTATCTTGAGATAACTCACAGTATGAGGATCCGTATCTCTTTATCCTTGAGTTTCTGTTTTTTGATAATTGACAATAAACCCATTTGCAAATGATAATTGTTGCTTGCTTGCTTGTTTGTTAATCACAAATAGTACTCAAAAATAGGAAGCACCTCAAAATATTACATATCCAATTTAAAAAGTAAAAAATAAAATAAAATAAAATAAAGTAATCTATCTCAAAAGAACAAACTATAATATACCATTTTAATGGTTTGTTTTGATATTGACTGAAACAGGTATAATATAGGGTAACGTAAACAGAGAAAAAATTTTTTTAACCTTAAAGTGGTAATAAAAAGTCAAAATATTGACTCCAATAACAGTGTAATGTTATTAAGAGAAGTAAAGAAAATATATAAAGATACTAAATGCAGCAAATAATCGTTGTAGAAACTTGTGAATATAAATGTTGCGAAATGTTCTTATTAAAACACCACCAAATAAAAATATAGAAGGGAAACAATTAACGATTTTTGTTAAGAAAAATGATTTGATGTGATTTGATCTGTAATAATAAGGTTAAATAGCATCCGTACACCTATTTTTTTTTTGTTGTTATTTTACTACATTGAACAAAATAGAACAAAAAAATTTTTTTTCTTTATATAAACTTATGAAGTTCCCTTTTAGAAAGGTTTAGTTTTTTTTTTTATTTTTTTATTTCTTTTTATTTCAATATCATTATTTATAATTATTTGTTTCCTTTTCTTTTCATCTTTTCTTTATTTTATTTTATTTGTTTCATAGAAAATAAAGAAAAAAAAAGAAATCTTTTACTTCAACGAATAGATTATTAAGTTGTTCATAATTTCCTTTGAGTCTTATTTGCCATCATTTGTTGTTGTTTTATATCATTAATAATATTATTTTGATCTCAATCAGATAGATACAAGTTAATTGATACATCCCCAAGACTTATTATATCAATTAATTTCAGATCAAAGACTTATTATAAACTCAAATTTTATTTAACAATATAAAAAAAGTCGCAAGTGAAAAAAATATAAAAATATAAAAGATAAAGATGGATATCGGTGCTATTCTTGAGAATGCCATTTTAAACCCGGATACTCAAAAGAGAACTGAGGCTGAAAATCAATTAAGCCAGATGGCAAATGAAAATTTTGTTGTTTACATTGGTTTATTGACTCAAACTTTAGCTGATACTAATGTTCGTACTGAAGTTAGAATGTTGGCTGCAATTGCCCTTAAAAATCAGTTGACTGCTAAAGACATTAAGAAGAAGAAAGAATTAGCCGAACGTTGGATTAGTTTAGATACTGAAACTAAATCACAAATAAAACAAATTTCCTTGAATACTTTATTGGATTCCGAGGAAAGAGTTTCGAGATCAGTTGCTCAATTAGTCGCGGCTATTGCTGAAATTGAGTTACCAAGAACTGAGTGGGATGATTTGATACCAAAGATTGTTGAAAATACCAAGCCTGAAAAACCAGTATCTGTTAAGAAGGCTGCCTTATTAACTATTGGTTATATTTGCGAAACTTCTGATCCAAATAATTCTGCAATTGTTAGTGTTGCCAATGGAATCCTTTTAGCCATTGTTCAAGGTGCTCAATCATCTGAGCCATCTACTGAAGTTCGTTTAACTGCCATCAATGCTTTAGTCAACTCTTTGGAATTTATCAGATTTAACTTTGCTAGAGAAGGCGAAAGAAACTATATTATGCAAGTTGTTTGTGAAGCTACTCAAGTCGATGATATGCAATTAAAGGCTTCTGCCTTTGGTGCTTTAGCAAAAATTATGTCTTTATACTATAGTCATATGGCTCTTTATATGCAAAAAGCTCTTTACTCATTAACTGTTGCTGGTATGCAAAGTAATAATGATAATGTCTCTTGTATGGCTATTGAATTCTGGTCTACTGTTTGTGAAGAAGAAATTGAAATTGCCTTGAGAAAACAAGATTATGGTGATAATATTCCAGATGATCCTGAATTAGTCTTATATAATTTTGCTCTTGGTGCCATTAATGATGTCTTACCTACATTATTAGCTCTTTTAACTAAGCAAAATGAAGATCCTGAAGATGATGATTGGAGTGTTGCTATGGCTGCTGGTGCGTGCTTACAATTGTACGCTCAGAATGTTGGTAATTACGCTGTTCAACCTACATTAAATTTCGTTGAAAGTAATATCGGCTCTAACAATTGGAGACAGAGAGAAGCTGCTGTTATGGCTTTTGGTTCTATCTTGGATGGTCCAGATCATGATCAATTACAAGGATTAATCACTGAAGCCTTGCCTCCAATTTTATCCTTAATGAAGGATGAATACTTGCAAGTTAAAGAAACTGTTGCTTGGTGTATTGGTAGAATTGCTGATTTAGTCGTCGAAGCAGTTTGTGACAATAACAGCTTACCAAAAGTTATCAGTGCTATTATTGATGGGTTAAAAGATCATCCAAAGGTCTCTACTAATTGTTGTTGGACTTTAATTAACTTGTTTGAACAATTATGTGAAAACGGTAAAAAAGAAGATTCATCAGTTCTTTCTAACTACTACTCAACATTAGTGCCAATATTAATTGAATTATCTGGTAAATCCAACAATGAATTCAATTCTAGAGCTTCAGCATATGAAGCTCTTTCTATTTTAGTCTTATATTCTGCTAATGATACTTTACCATTTGTTAACAGTATTGCTACTGAAGTCTTGAACCGTTTAGAAATGACCATCAAAATGCTTCCACAAGTTCAATCTACTGATGACAAGCACAACATTGAAGAATTACAAACTAATATTTTGAATCTTTTAACTAACATCATTAGAAGAGTTGATCTGGAAATTTCTGCAGTCAGTGATAATTTGATGGAAATTTTACTAAAACTCTTGGATGTTCAAAATCAATTAGGCCAAAAATCCGTAATTGAAGAAGATGTTTACATCACTATTAGTGCCATTGCTTCGGCTGTTGATGTTAACTTCAAGAAGTACATGGATATCTTTTTACCATATTTGTTGAAGACTTTACAAGATGCTGAATCCCCAGCATGTAATACTGCTGTAGGATTAATTGCTGATATCTCTAGATCTTTACAAAAACAATTTGTTGAATATGCTGATGGTATTATGAATATTTTAGGTAATAACTTATCTAATCCAAATATTAAAAGAGAATTAAGACCAACTATTATTTCCTGTTTTGGTGATATTGCATCTTCAATCACTGATGCATTCATTCCATACTTGGACGCTGTTATGAAAGTCTTAGTGCTTGCTCAAACTTTGAAACCAGAAGACTACTCTCAAGAATCTTTCGATTACATTCTTAATGTTAAAGAATCTGTTTTGGATGCTTATGTTGGTATTGTAGCTGGGTTAAGAAATAATCCAGAAGGGTTAAAACCTTACGTTGAAGGTATCTTTATGTTTTTATCTACTATTCCTGCAGATATTAACTTTGCATCTAGTGATTCAGTTTGTGGTTCTACTGTTGGTTTAATTGGTGATTTAGCCGAAATGTACGGATCTCAGATTAAACCAATCTTAACATCCGACTGGATCCTTGAATTTATTAGACATGTCAGAACTAATTCTTTATTCTCTCAAAATACTAAATTTACTGCTAAATGGGCTAAAAGTCGTATTACAAGCTTATAAATTTTGACGTGATCAATCAATTAGGGAAGAATGGCTACCCACTGAAGAAAGACCCCTTTCAATCTAGATGGCATATAATTAATAGAGCGACAACAGAAGGAAGCAACTGGGAAAACTATAAATACCCTCCTTATTCCCTTTGATTGGCATCTTTTTTTTAATTTTTAATTTTTGTTGCCTTTTCTTTTGCTGCCACTCTCGTTTTGATCCGATCTATATGATTACTTTATCACCTTATCTCATATTTTCCACAAGAAAAAAGAAAGTATTATATATCTTATTTATTTTATTTATTAGTATCATCTCCTTTTCACTTTTTTAATTTTGTTATTTTATTGTCATTTTACATATCTCTTTTCCCCTTTTTTTACGTTTTATATTTTATATATCTTTTTTAATGACTCCATTTCCTCATCTTTTTTTTTATTTTTTTACTCAATATTTTTCATTTTTTCGTTTTTTATTTTATTTTTGATAAAAGTAATCCACATTTTCCATTTTATTTAATTATTTATTTCATTGATTTTGGTTAATTAATGATATTCTTCAACGTTATTTCATATTGTTTTTCTTTCTATTATTACGTCTCTGTTTTTTTATCATACTAAACTTTTCACTCCCTCCCATATAATAATATAATACAAAAAAAGACTCAAAAATTTTTTTGTTAATAACCATTTCCAAAAGTTAACCTCTGTATTATTCCAGTTAATCACAATCATTAATTATATTATCACTATATCTAGTTTATAACAAGAATTAATCTATAAGTGGACGAACTTTATTTTGCAGCGTAAATATTAGTAGAATGTCAATCTAGGTTAAGTAACTGGTATAAAGATAGACATGTTTCTCAATGCGGGGGAGGAAATGATAATCATTATAGTGAGCAAGAGGAAAAAAAAAATTTTTTTGTGTGAATCAAAGAATTTTTAAAAAAATTACAGAAATTTCTTAAAAAGTAAAAAAGAAAAAAGGAAAAAAATAGAAATAATTTTAGGCCATCCATCTATTAAATAAAAAGAACAGTGCTGATATTAAAGCTATTACTTGATTATTTTCTATTTATCCTATTAATTATTCTGGTTGATTGATTTATTGGTTGATTATTATAATAGTTATATTTTTTAGTTAGCGATTATAATACTTATCTTTTATTTCTTTTTTTGTTTTGTTTTAACTCAAGATTTATTACCCCAAATAAAAATATCAAGATCCTAATCAATTAATATCGTTTTGCGTCATAAACTTTGAAAACATTCATTGGTTATTATTATTATTTTTTCTTTTTTTAATATTCTTGCAAGCCTTATCATAATATAAATATTAAAGATGTCAGATTCTAATAATCCAAAAGTTGTTACAATTAATCAAGATCCTATAAATAATAACTATGGTTCTGAAGAAGTAGAAATTGAACCTCCGCATTTACCAGGAAATTACAGTGCGCGGAAATCAAACAAATGGGATGTCGACAATCCGGATAATAATACCACATCTGCTTCGAACATTAGTTTGAATCCTTTAAAATCTAGTAGCCCATATTTAAGTGTTCTTTCTAATTCTAACTCTAATAGTAATACTAGTATCGCGATGTCAAAAACAGATAGTTTTAACTCCACAAAACGTGTCACATCTCAAGATGAAATTCATGCTTCAATTTCACCGTTTAAAGTATCTCCTGGCCAATTGTATGCTACTCAAAGTGGCCGTTTGTTCCATGCTGGGAAAATGCTAATATGCCTCTCTGGTTTACCTGGTAGAGGTAAAACCCATTTGTCGGTCTCGTTAACAAGATATTTACGTTGGTTGGGTGTGAGTAGTCAGCTTTTTCATTTTGATGATTTTAGAAGACAACATATTGACAAAGATAAATCTTTACCTCCAGATTTCTTCAGTCAAAAGCCTATTGATGAGAAAATGTTTAATTTGAAACGTTCCTTGATTGAACAATTTATTTCTACCATTGAAGAATTTTTCAATAATAATAAAGGTCAAGTTGCCATATATGATGCAATCAATGGTATATCTAATAATAGAATTCAATTGCAAGAACAATTTGCTAGAATCAATGTTCAAGTGATTTTCATTGAATCATTAATAGAAGATGATGAACTTTTATCTAATAGTCTCAGAGAAGCAATTACATCTCCAGATTATAAAGACTGGGAAGAAGACAAGGCAAGAGAAGATTTTGAAAAAAGAATTGTTGAAGCATCAACTTACTATGAAAGTATTGGAGTAACTGAATCTCAAAATGAGCAAAAGATATTAAGTTATATTAAAATGATAAATTTCGGAGAGAGAGTTATAATGAATAATATATATCACGGGTATCTTGTTAATAGAATGACGTTCTTTCTTTTAAATTCAAGAATTAAGAAAGGTTCAATTTTTTTTGCTAGATGTGCTGAAACTGGCAAAGGTGGTTCGTATAAAGCTGACCCACCATTATCTGAAAAAGGCCTTGAACATGCTGATAAATTACACAGTACTTTAATAAGTTATTTGACATCAAAAGTGAAACAAGAAGAAGAAGGTGTGGCTATCACTGTTGATAATTTAAAGGATCATTTATTAGTATGGACTTCAACTAGAACTAGAACTTCACAAACTGTCGAACCTTTCAAGGAAAGGAATGGTGTAACCGTTGTTCAACGTTCAGAACTTACTCAAAAGAATCCAGGTGCTGTTGATGGATTAACTAAAGAAGCAATTAAGGAAAAATTTCCACTTGAATATCGCCAATTCCATAAGGATCCATACCATGTACGTTACCCAAGATCTGAATCATGTCATGATGTTGCGGTCAGATTAGAGCCATTAATCTTAGAAATGGAAAGGATCACTCAAAATATGTTAATAATTGGTCATGAAAGTGTGTTAAGAGTTCTTTATGGGTATTTAATGGCGTTGCCATCTAATTCAATTCCATTTTTGACTTTCCCACCTGATGAAATTGTTGAAGTTTCTTACAACGCTTATTCAAACCATTCTCACAGAATTAAAATAGCATAGTTATTATTTATGCATTATATATAAAATTAAATAGCAACCAAATTTAAATAAATAATAACAATGATGATAGTTTTACTATACTCTTCTTGTACTTGAAAAATAGCCAGTAACACGCTCAGGGTTGTCAAAATACATATTTTCGTATTTTGCTTTTAATTCATCCCATTTAGGCCTCGTTTTATCTTCATCTCTAGTACCTCTAAGAGCCAAATCTTCGGTCAACCAAGATAATGCAAGAGGATGAATACTATTAACAGGATTAATTCTAATTTTTTTACTATTATTACTATTTTCAAATTCTGATACATCAAAGTCATCAATTGATCTCTTTTGTTTTAATTTCAATAAATTATTTTCAATGTTCTCGCCATCTTCATCAATTATCTTACTAACATCACTGAAATTGCTATTATTATTGTTGTTTTCATTTTTCTTCTTATTTTGGCTAAAACTACTAAATTCTATTCCTGTATTATATGGAATATGGCTAATAATTCTACCACCTGATAAATGAATTAAATTTGTTGGCCAACTTCCTAACCCATCAAAAATATGAGTTGCATACACAATACAACATTCACGAGTTTCAGTTTCTTTCTTCAAAAAATTTAATAGTCTTGCTCTAACCAAGACATCTAAATCAACAGTGACCTCATCTAATAATAAAATCTTCCAAGGCTTTATTAATCCCATAGCTAATTGAACTCTTCTTCTTTCACCATCCGAAATAGCATTCATTTTCCAATCAAGATCAATATCTAAAAGTTCAATCAATAAATCACGACGATCACAATAGTAGTCACCTCCAATAGAACTTATTAATACTGTCACTGACATATCCCTTTTAATAATTTGATTAGTGATCCATTCAGTTCCTAGGTATGTGGTGATGTTACTAGTATCATTAGTGAAACGGAAAGGATCTTTACCGTTAATGTTTATTGAACCATATTTAGCAAGCATTTTCCCAGAGAGTAAACGAAGCATAGTTGATTTTCCTGATCCGTTAGGACCAACGAGTAATAATCTTGAATGCCATGGAAGTTTAAATGAAATTTCAGCAAGACCCATTTTCCCATTAGATGGGAAGATATAGCTTAAATTATTAACCTCTATAGCTAATGTTGTTGAATTTTCGTTACTCATCTCTAATTGTTAATTATAATTTGTGTATCTTATAAGCTTATTAATAATATTCTGTAATATTAAAGAGTGATCCTCTTGGAATAGTATCAAATGAAAAAGCTAAAAAAATGAAAAAATGAAGATTGGTTAATATTTTTATAAGAATTTTTTTTATTTTTTATTTTTCCTTGTTAATTTTTCACGTCGTGAGATAAAAATAATTTTGAGAATATATGGGGTTGCTGCCTCAAGAAGAAACATTTTTTCTTTTTTTTTTTTTTTTTTTTTAACGTATATTAGTGATCTTATAAGATAATTTAAACGGATGGTTAGAATGCCATAATTATTATAACCTTATTTCAAATCATTTGTACCCGAGCAGATCACAATCACGATAGACCAAAAGATATAATAATATAATAACTATTAAGAAATTAGGGGGTAATATAACATTTATATGGATAATATGAAATATGACGAAATAAATTCATTAAATAATTTAAAAAAGAAAAATTATTATCAGTGTCTTAGCATTTTTTTTTTTTAGTAAAAAAGATAGACAACTGGTGATCGCACACGCACGGGGGGACCAAATTTACTGTAGAAAACCTACCACCACCAGTTATCTCTGGACTTTTGGCTTGATGGTATAGGCGATTCTTATTCCAAATAAATACTCGGTAGTTGGCTTTAAAAAAATAAAATATTGTATTATATAATATATTTTCTAACCCAACTTTTTTATATTAATACGTTTGAATTATTATAGATATCAGATTAGCTTCCATCTACTCTACTAGATACATATAAAAATCATAAGCATACCATACAGCGAATATATAATAAATTGTTTAACAAGAATAACTACAAATATGCCATCGTCAACTCGCCCATTTGTTCATGATGTGTCATATTTTTCTATAGCTACTAGTGAAAAGGATATATTTGATAAAACAAAGAAATTTTACTCAGAAAAACTTCATTTTGATGTACACAATTCTAAATTAGTGACTAATGAATATAGCCAACAGGAAGTTTGGTTTACAAATGAAAAGATATTATCAGCTTCTACTGGAAGACCTGTGACAATCAAGTTATCACTTGATACTAGAATTCAAGTAACTCAAAAAGAGATTAATAATGAAGTAGCTGAATTGAGAAAGAGACTTAACACCGACGATTGGAGATCATTACAAACTAGTTTTGTTTTTAAAGTTGCATCGGTGAGAGATATTGTATCCCAATGTCAATCTTCAAAATCAGAATCTTATTATTATCAAACTCGTCCCGATAATGTTACACCAGTTGAAGTATATCTTATTGATCCATTAGGTAATTTAATTGGGTTCACTTCAATCAGTAATACTTTTTCTTCGAAATCCGATCCAGTTATCAAGAGTAAGACTCACTCGAATACTGATTCAGAATTTTCAGATATTGCCGCTACTTTACAAAATACTGGAATTAATGGTGCTACTAAAAGAAATATTGCCGTTATGACTTCTGGGGGTGATGCCCCGGGTATGAATGCCAATGTAAGAGCCATTATCAGAACGGCTATTTATAAAGGATGTAAAGCATTTGCTATCTTCGAAGGTTATGAAGGTCTTGTTAAAGGTGGGCCTAAATATATTAAGCAAATGACATGGAACGACGTTAGAGGTTGGTTAAGTGAAGGTGGTACTAATATTGGTACTGCTAGATGTAAAGAATTTAGAGAACGTCCAGGTAGATTGCAGGCTGCTAAGAATTTGATTGAATCAGATATCGAAGCACTTATTGTTTGTGGTGGTGACGGTTCATTAACTGGTGCTGATGTATTTAGAGCTGAATGGCCATCTTTGTTGGAAGAATTAAAAGCTCAAAATGAAATCACCGATGAGCAGTATGCTAAACATAAACATTTAAATATTTGTGGTACAGTGGGGTCAATTGATAATGACATGTCATCTACAGATGCAACTATTGGTGCATATTCTTCCTTAGCTAGAATTTGTCAAGCTATTGATTATATAGATGCAACTGCTAATTCTCATTCTCGTGCCTTTGTCATCGAAGTTATGGGTAGACATTGTGGTTGGTTAGCATTAATGGCCGGGATTGCCACAAGTGCCGATTATATTTTAATTCCAGAGAAGCCTGCAAGTTCTCAAGAATGGCAAGATCAAATGTGTAAAATTGTTGAAAAGCATCGTGAAAGAGGTAAACGTAAATCAATAATTCTTGTCGCTGAAGGTGCTATTAGTGCTGATTTAAAGCCCATTAGTTCTAAAGACGTTGCTACCGTTCTTATTAATCGTTTAGGCCTTGACACAAGAATTACAACGTTGGGTCATGTTCAAAGAGGTGGTACAGCAGTATCATATGATAGAATCCTTGCAACATTACAAGGTGTTGAAGCGGTTGAAGCAGTATTAGAATGTACACCAGAGACTCCATCGCCAATGATTGCTATTGAAGAAAATAAAATTGTTAGAAGATCTTTAGTTGATGCAGTCAAATTGACTAAATCAGTGGCGCAAGCGATTTCCGAAAAAAATTTCAAAAAAGCAATGAGTTTAAGAGATTCTGAATTTGGTGAACATTTGAATAACTTTATTGCTATGAATTCTGCTAATCATAATGAACCAACTTTACCGGAAAATAAGCGCCTAAATATTGCTATTGTCAATGTTGGTGCTCCAGCTGGTGGTATGAACAGTGTCATTTATTCAATGGCTACTTATTGTATGTCTAGAGGACATACACCATATGCTATTCATAATGGGTTCAAAGGCTTAGTTGAAGATGAATTTATAAAACCTTTAGAATGGCTTCCAATTTCGGATTGGAATTCCTTAGGTGGTTCAGAAATTGGTACTAATAGATTCACTCCAGAAGATACCGATTTGGGTATGATTGGTTATTATTTAGAAAAATATAATATTGATGGATTGATTCTTGTTGGGGGATTTGAAGCATTTATTTCGTTGAATCAATTAGAAAAAGCTAGATCATCGTATCCAGCGTTTAGAATTCCTTTGGTATTAATTCCGGCTACAATTTCTAATAATGTCCCAGGTACTGAATATTCTCTCGGTGCTGACACTTGTTTAAATTCTTTGATGGAATATTGTGATATAGTTAAGCAAAGTGCTGCTGCTACTAGAAATAGAGTATTTGTCGTTGAAGTTCAAGGTGGTAATTCTGGATATATTGCAACCCATGCTCAATTATGCAGTGGTGCACAAGTATCGTACGTCCCAGAAGAAGGTATCTCTTTAGAACAATTAGAATATGATATTAATGCGTTGAAAGAGTCTTTCCATGAAGATAAAGGTAAAACTAAATCAGGCAGAATAATTCTTAAATCAGAAAAAGCATCGAAAGTGCTTACTTCTAAAGTTATATCGGATATTATTAATCAAGAAAGTAACGGAAGATTTGAAGCCAAGACCGCCATCCCAGGTCATGTTTCTCAAGGGGGCATACCATCACCAATTGATAGAACAAGAGCATCAAGGTTAGCAGCAAGAGCTGTTCAATTCATTGAATCCAACTCTTTAATATTGGAACCTTTTAGATATGATGATAATTATAGCACGCATTTAGCTAAATTGAATGAAGATGAAGCAAATAAGATTATTGGCACAGCAGCTGTTTTAGGTATTAAGAAGAGTAAAATAGCATATAGTTCAATTAGAAATTTGTATGATTTTGATGCCAACATCGCAACAAGAATGCCTAAAGTGGTGCATTGGGAAAATGTGAGAATAATTGCCGATAGATTGGTGAATAGAAAGAAGCTCGCCGTAAATAATTAAATTAAATATATTAAATGCTTATGTATCAATAATATATATATATATATATATATATTTTTTCATTTATGGATAAATTATGGTAAGAGTACTCAGATATGTGACTAATTAGGAGTTAATTGCTATCAACCTAGTCGCCATAATTAGAAAGTATGATGAAAAATGCGTCCAGGATAAATAATTTACAAACTTGGCATCCTTCTGTATTTCAACCGGAATATTAAGGCCGTTTTAATACCGGTATTGACATAGAAGTAATACCAAAGAGAACAAACTTTAACGCATATCACAATGATTCTCTTAATACTATGATTGGTTGTTCGGTTCTTAAGAGGTTATAGATACTAATATATTCTTGACTTGTTCGTTATTCACTTTACTATTAACTTAACCCTTAGTACCAGATAACTAAAGTGTAATATCGTATTTATTCATAACCTGAATCTTAGACACAAGTTTCAGATATTTAAGAGCCTTTTTTCTACTTAACGTGACATTGAGTTGATAGTAGAGCTAATGTAAGTATATGTTCATAATGTTAATATTACTTCATAATAATTATACAATAAGAAAATTTTAACTATATAACAAAGGAAAAAAATTCACCGTAACAAAGAGAAAGAAAATTAGAAGCCCCGAAACAACGATGAGATGAGATAGCATTATTTCTCCCTAAAAAAAAGTTTTTTTTTCTTCCTTTTCCTTACAGCAGGTATTATTGGTTTCAACTCAATCATTTATTTATAAAGAACTCAATGCCATATTTCTTTTCTTCTTATTCCTCTTTTTTTTATTTTTTTTTATTTTTTTTTCATTTTATTTTTTATTCTTTATAAATTTTATACTTTATTATTATTTTTTTCAGATTTATTATATATATATATCTATTTTTAAATATTTATTCAACTTCAATAAAGAAATCAGATCTCAATATACATATATATATATATTTTCTCCTTGTTCATTTTCCGCTTATTAGTTGCTCTTACGATAAGAGAAAAAAGTATCATTTGGTGTTACCATATTGTATTAAAAAATAATTATAATAAATTAGAAATTTTCAATTGGTTTAATCGTTGATTTAATTATGGTTAACCAATTTAATGGTGCCATTAATAATGGTGTTGACAATAATAATATCTTACCGATTCCTCCAAATCAACCAAACCTTAATAATTACTATCAGCAAGGACAAAAAAACATCATGATTAATCCATTGATTTTAAATCATTTGAATTTGGTTAAAGCATCACAGCCACCTCCCCCTAATAAGAGTAAGTATTTCTCGCAAGTATTTTTAAAAATATAGGGAAAAAATGGCATATTAATAATTATTATTCAAATCAATTTGATACTAACTATCCATTTCTTTTTTTTTAGACTTATCTCATGTTCCATGTAAGTTTTACCGTCAAGGAGCCTGTCAAGCTGGTAATGCATGCCCATTTTCCCATTCTTTGAAAAAATATAACAATGTTGAAACCTGTAAATACTTTTTAAAAGGTAATTGCAAATTTGGTTCAAAATGTGCATTGGCTCATGTAGTTCCAGATAACAATAATAAAAGAACAGGACATAATCAATCTTTGAGTGTTGGATCTAACTCTTTTAGCTATAATAACGGCAATACTTATGATTCGAACAACTTTGATAGCATTAATAATAATAATAATATGATGATTAACCCTATGAACAGCAATGTTAATGGGAGTATGGTTAACGGTAACACACCCAATGTTAACCCACAGTATCATTATAGATCATATTCATCAAATAGTGGATCAATTAGTAGTGTTAGTACTTCTAATTATTCAAATAATCTATCAAGATATGGAGCTTCATCTTCCTCATCACCTTCTACTTTTAATGGTGGATATGTAAGTAATGATTTTAGGGGCTCGACAGATCTTCTCAGTAATGGCAACTATTATTACAACAATAGCAATAGCAATAAAAATAATAACAATTATCAATCAAATACAGCTACAAATGGTAATAATTTTTCTATGAATAGTCCACCTAGTATTGATAGATCTGTATCTATTTCTTCTATCTCACAAATTCCAGGGAATTCTAATTATACAAGAAGCTACATTATGCCTGTTACTGCCATCATTGAACCACCTTCTGCGATTAATTACGAAGAAACTAATTTTATTACAAATAATAATTCAGATTCTTTAAAACTTATCAATAACGATGATCAAATTAGAGCTGTTACTAATTTGGAGCATTTAACTGAAATGATTAACGAAAATGAATTAGATGATGACGATGATGACGCTGATGAATTAGATTTCCAAGAAGATTTTGTTCCTTCGAGTTTGCTGGACTTGTTAAACTCGCAAGAACTTAAACGCAAAGCGGAAAAGGTTGATGCTGCTTCTAAAGAAAGTAACACCAATAATAATTGGAACCAAGATTCTCAAAAGGTTGTCACAAGCGAAAACGAGATGCTCCAAAACTATAATACCATTATCAATCAGGATCTTATGATTGATAGTTTTAATGAATTACGATTGAACACAAGAAATTAATCATATAGATTCTTTTGTTTCAAAAAAGTTTTTTTTTATTTTATTTTTTTTCCTCAATTTTCTCTTTTGTTCTCATATTTACACCTTCTTCCTTTACATTACAACCTATATACACAAAATTTTTAAAGTGTTTTATTTCTTTTCTCTTTTTAGGTTATTATATATTGTTTCGTACTTAATAATAATAGATAGATATTATTATTATTATATTTATTTATTGTATGTTGTTATTGGGCCATCATCGGTATTGTTTGTTTTCTATAAATTTTCATCATGAGCAAAATCTGGGGGTATACTCTATGTAAACATTGTCTGTTTATATAATAAATTATTAAAGTCCCGTGAAACGTATATCACAATTGTCTCGGTTCCAATCTATCAATAAGTTGATTTATTGCTATGTATCATTATCGTCATGTAGTTTAAATAAATATTGAAAAACTTCAATATATGTTGAAAATTCAATGGTTTTAAAACTGCAGATATCTTAAAAAAAATATATTTAACTAACACCATTTAGGTGGGGGTACGATCTGAACCAGAATATATTATAATTCTTTATAATATACTAAGATTATACCTACGTATTTCAATATATTTTTTGGTTAGACATAGTTCATAGCTAATTGAACATATCACGCCTAATAGCATACTGACCACTACATTTCTTCACTCGCCTCGCGGGGAGTGCTGTAAATATTTTGGTTTACGTTATGGGCACTACTTTCCACCAACAATTTTTTTTCGTTGGACAAAAGAAAAAAAAACGAACGAACGAGGAAAAAAATTATAAAATTCTTGAGATTTCTCCATTTTTCTCTTATTTTCTAGGAATTTTATTTTTTTATTTATTTATTCTTCAAATTGTAATAGATTTTTTATTATAATAAAATCAAGTTAATTCAAATCAATCAAATATGTCTTCCGCTGAATTTGAAGCTGCTGTAAGTATATTTGAAGTAAACAAATCTTCGAAGCATTAATATAAACGATGGATTTACTAACAGATCAAAAAAAAACATTCTTATAGGCCGCTGCAGTCAAAGATCTCCCACAAAAACCAACTGATGATGAACTTTTAAAACTTTATGGTCTTTTTAAGCAAGCTACCATTGGTGACAATGATACTGCTAAACCAAGCGCTTTCAACTTCAAGGCTAAATACAAATGGGAAGCTTGGAAAGAACTCGAAGGTACTTCTAAAGAAGACGCCGAAGCTCAATACATTGCTCTAGTTAAAGAATTACAAGAAAAATACTCTAAATAAGGGTTTTAAATTCTATGATAATATAAGCAAAGAATTATTGAATAATATATATTTATTTGTTTCGTTTAGCGATTTCTAATGATGTTGATTTTGTATTGTAGTATTGATCTTTTTGCCATCACAATCACCACGTGACACGGGCAAACTTTTAAGACTCAGATCTGCCATAGTGATTCAAACAACCAAATTTTAAAGAGTATTTTGAATAATTCAAAATAATGATGTGCATTTAACAGTAGTCTGTTTCAAAAAGAGTTCATAATTATAATACTGGTACTTAATTCAATTTTTTCTCATTGTAATCAATTGAGTCAATTAATTTAATAGATCTTAAAGTAAAATCAATAAATATCACTAATGGGATTATAAAAGTAGGGAAATAAACCGCAAACAAGTTCCATTTATCAGCATCAGTCAAAATAAAAGCATTGGAACTATTTTTATAGCTAAGAATTTCAAATAGACAGAATAATGTTGTTAATGAAGCATTGAATCCATATATAGCAAGCCACGGATAATTTTTCTTAATATCTGTAAGCATTGAACGAACACCAATAAAAAATATTGGTAATTGAAAAAAAACTTCAATAAATCCAGCTATTACCATCCATAATGGTGGGGAATTCAATAAGAAATCTTTATTACTTTCAATATGAAATTTAATTATCGATTTTTGAATGTCTAATAAATATTCGTTAGGGACTACCAATGAACTGTCAACCAAGATTGTAATTGGGATATGCATAAGAAAGTAGAAAAAATAGAAAGCATCTAACTTTCTTCCACTGAAAAATAAAGCCATACTGTTATTAATTATTAATTCTTTACTTTCTTACGTAATAGAAAATAGTAATTCTTTTTGTAGAAGATAGATGGTTCTAAAGAGACTCGTTTAATGTTAATAACTATTTTTTACACACACAAATTAAAAAAAAATATATATATATATATATATCATCACGTGTATTATGAGAGGGTGACCTCTATAAATTTATATATCAAAAATTAGGAGAAAAAGAGAAAAAAAGAGAAAAAGACGAACAAACGAACAAAAAAAAATTAATTGATGGCACTTCTTTAATTTCAAAAAAAAAAGAGGTATACTATATCATCAATTTTTAACATTTAATAAAAAATATATATATAAAGTTATTTTTCTTTTTATTCATAATATATTATATACTAGATATATTGATTATTAATTATCAAAATAACTCAAAGACTTAATATCAGTGTTATTTTTATTTGGTTGTTGTCACTACTTATTTGAATAGAAAAAATTAATCTGATCTTTAATCGCCATCAGTATATAAATAATAATAAGATTATCTTTTTTTATTTTTTTTTTTTTTTGCGGATTATAATCTAGCATATATAAAAATATTACTTCATAAATAAACAAATATAACAATTACAATAAACTATCAAAGATGTCAGCAAGAGTTCCAGCTAGAGCATATGATATGATCATGAAATTATTACTCGTCGGTGATTCTGGAGTTGGTAAATCATGTTTATTATTAAGATTTGTTGAAGATAAATTCAACCCAAGTTTTATCACTACTATTGGAATTGATTTCAAGATCAGAACTATTGAAGTCAATGGAAAGAGAATTAAATTACAAGTTTGGGATACTGCTGGTCAAGAAAGATTTAGAACAATCACTACTGCTTATTACAGAGGGGCTATGGGTATAATCTTAGTTTACGATGTTACTGATGAAAGAACTTTCCAAAACATTAGAACTTGGTTCTCAACAGTTAACCAACATGCTAATGATGATGCTCAATTAATGTTAGTAGCTAACAAATGTGATGAAACTGATGGTAGATCAATTTCTAAAGAGCAAGGAGAAAAATTAGCTAGTGAATTGAATGTTCCATTTATAGAGGCTTCTGCAAAGACTAATCAAAATGTTGATGAAATCTTCTTCCAATTAGCTACTTTAATTCAAGATAAAGTTTCCCAAGACCAATTAAACAACAACAGTCAAGGTGTTAATATTGGACAGACTGGTACTAAGTCTAGTTGTTGTTAAATGGTATTGTCGTCTCTTTAAGAACAACAACGAAAATGTATATCACATAACAAAAATGATAAAATATAGTAATAACAATAATAACTAAAAAAATTAATATTAAAGAAAAACATCCAAAAAAAATACAAGATAATATTTATACTACACTTTTGATCCTTATTTATTTATTATTATAGCTTTTTTTAATTGCCCATATTTTTTTTCTTAATTATTTTATTTTATTTTTATTTTTATTGATTTGGCTTTGATTTGTGAATTGAATATGATATCATTTCAAAGCAATCATCGCATATAAAATCATGCCTGTTCTCTTTTTTTATATTTAAGTACTATCTATTTTGGTGCCACTCTCTCTCTATCTCTTTTTATTTTTTTATTTATCTATTTTATCATATTTTATATTACCATTTTATTTTTATTTTATCTCTATCTATTATTTTATCTAATTTTAGTATAAATAATAAAAACAATAATATTTACTTATTATTACTTATTAGCTTTTGTATCTTAAGCAATCGTAAGGTACAATGTTATTGCCAGTTCTAGGCTATTCTACAACTATATTTTTTTACACTCAATTTACTTTAATGTTCGTCAGTGATAATCACTTCCCTTCTTCTTTTTCTTTTTTTACGCAGATTCGTTTATATTTTTATTACTCCTAATAATAAATTGTGGCTGTTAATTAGCTATTGATAATTATTATTTATTCTATTATCGAATAATCGGCAATGAAAAGGAAAAACTTTTTTTGTTTTTCGTCTCCTTTCTCGTTTGTGTTTGTTTTATTGAACAGGTTCGTCACACAGCCAGAAGGAAAATTTTAAACTCTTTTTTTTTGGCTGGTGTTGATTTTTTCCTTTTCGTGAGTCAAAAAGCCAGCCCTTTCTTTCTGGTACGGTTTATTTTTAGCTTCCAGAAAAACAAAAACACCGTCAAAGGGATTGAGAAAGGATATTGTACCTTTGTAAAATCCAACCCTCCTACCTTATTCGATGTAAATACAATACATGAAATAAATGAATAATATATACATAATATCTAAATATAAATATCATGTCATTTGCCTTCTTTTTCCAAACTTTTTTAATTTTTTTATTTCAAAACTTGCAATTCTTTCTATTGCATATACATAAACTATCATAATATTTATTAAAATCAAATAGTTAATTTCTTCAACACAAATCACAATTCAATAATAAATACAAAATGGCTTCTACTACTTCTGTCTCTTTAGTTCAAACTGATAACGTTGTTGGTAACTCTTCTACCTCCTCTTCTTCCTCTTCCAAATCTAACGGTGTTATGGTGAAACCAATCAATGGTAACAACTGGAAAGTCGTCTCTTTATTCGCTGGTTTAGTTGGTGTCACTACTATCTTATCTAGTTTATAAGCCCATCAAAAATAATAATGTTTTTTGTATTCTTTTTCCTGCATATTTTCTTTTTATATTTATTATATTTACTCTATAATTAAACTGGTTTAATTTATTCGCATTTTAATCGTATCATTAAAACTTTTTTCTTGTAAGATCTATTATTTATTTTATTTGCAATTGTATATAGTTAAAAAATCAAACTGGTAAAATCAATTATTTAATTATTTATTTATTATTATTAGGTTTTATTAGGTTTTTATTAGATTGATATTAAATCATTGAGCATCGTAAGCGGTCGTTAAAAATAAAGAAAAATAAATGTGCATCACATATATGTAATGCTCTAAAGCTTTTCATATAATCTATAAAAGAATCTCATATTTTCTAATTTTAATGGATAATTCAAATCCTTCTCGACTCTGTACCAACAACTATCTTCATTTTTAAGTAATTTCCATGAACTCAATGGAACGCTATTGTCAGATTGTCTCTTAGCACCTGTTAGAATAGTATCGATTAAATATTGAATAGGGAATACTTTGGACCCAACTGTAATATGAGAAATTGATCCAGCTGATTCAAGGATTAATAAACAAGTACCTTTTTTACATTTCCTATTTAATAATTGAAAAAAACTTGCAGCTTTTCCCTTTGATTCTTGGAATAATTCATTGGTTGTAAATAATAAAGTAATCAATTTTTGTTCTTCTAATAATAGAGGGTTACCTTGTTCATTTTTATCAAACTCTAAAATATTCTTTTCAATAAATTTATAGTTAAATAACAGTTCTTCTTTTCTTGTAATCCAATTTTCTTGAATATATTCATTAATCACATATAAGCAATCATTCCATTTAGAAATATCCACTACGTTAACATTTAATTTTCTTTTCTTTTCACTATTGTATTCTAACATTCTAGTGAAAACTGCTGCAATCCCAACAAATTCGCCTCCTGCACCTGCACCTATTTGTAAACAGTTGATTGTCTCATCTGATTCAGAGGATAAGTCCCCTATTAATATTTTATAAAACTGATCCAAAGATGAAAATATCGAAGCGTATGCCAATGCTCTACTAGGTGACCATCTGCATACATATGATTTATTTCTTTCACCGTCACTAAATGCTTCTAAATAGTTTCTATCATACAATTCTTTCTTAATCTCTTGAACCTGAAAAATAAGATTTGATGATTTCAATTGTTTCTCAAAAGCTGTCTGGAATAAATCTAAAATCTCTTGTGCTGGCTTACTTCTATCTGAATCAAAATGAAGAAGTTTTGATTTGGCTTGTTCATTATGAGAACTCGAATTATGGCTGCCATTTTTTGCCCTTCTAGACATTTCTTTTTCAATAATATTATTTAAAAGCCTCTATATATAAAAACTATTATCAAATTTCAGACAAAGAAACAAAATAAAGAAAGAGATCTTTTGCCATTATATATATATATATATATATATATATCAAAAAAAAAAAAAAAAAAAAAAAAAAATTTTTTTTTTTTCAAAAGTTTTTTTTCTTCCCTTTCCTTTTCTTTTTTTTCTTTTTTTTTTTAAACTACATGTTTGGGCATCTGAATTTTTCCATCTTACATACCTTAGCATAACATTGATCATAATGTACCGTAATAGAGTAAAAGGACCAGATTATAAAAACGGTTACATATGAACATTTTTTTTTTATTTAAATATTAATAAATTTTTATTTAATCATAAAGTATAATTTAAAATAAAGAAAAATTCATAAGGCAACTAATTAAAAAGTTTGTATAAGCGAAAATAGTAAGGATAAAAAAAATATTGTAAAATTAAAAATCTTTTGAATTTAAACTCTGTCACCAACAGCTTCGTCTTCTTGTTCCTTTTCTTCAGCAGATTGGGCATTAGATTCGGAGTGCTCCAAAGCGATTTTCTTAGCAACAGCTTCATCAGATAATAATGGAACAGTTGGTTTCCAGGATGCAGATTTCCAAGCTGGAACCTTTTCATCCCACATTTGAGCAATTTCTTCTAAACGTTTACCTTTAGTTTCTGGGAAACCAAAAAAGACATGAATGAACATACAACCACAGAAGGTAGCGTAAATGGTATAAGTCTTCCAGGTAATGTTTGCCAAAGAGGATGGGGTATACATAGCAATGGCAAAGTTGAAGATCCAGTTAGCAGCAGTAGATAAACCAGCACCTCTTTGTCTAATAGCATTATCACCCCAAATTTCAGAACAGTATAACCAGATACCTACACCCCAAGTTGAAGCAAAAGAACAGACGAATAAATAACACATAGCAATAACGGCTTTAGCAGCTGGTTTTCTAGTATCTGGAATTCTGATTTTAACAGAAGTATCACCATCAACAGAATCAACCTTATCAGAGTAGTTACCTAATAAACCGGCAACCGCAAATTGGAAAGCCATCATTAAGAGAGAACCAATCAAAAGAATTGGTCTTCTACCAACTTTATCTAAAAGGAATAAGGCTGGAACAGTTAAAACGGCGTTTAAAATATATTGAATAGAAGAAGCGACCAAATTGGTGTTACCACTGTAACCAGCCATTTGGAAAACATAGACAATATAGTACATCATAACGTTCATACCTGTTAATTGTTGCCAAATTTGAGCAAAAATAGCAGTAATAGTTCTTGGTAAGTATCTCTTAGAAAATAAAATACTGTAGCCAATATTCTTGGAAGCTTCATCGACTAAGATCTGTTCTTTAATTTCAGATAATTCGATCATAACATCTGGGTTAGTACGGTCACCTTTAGCTTGGATCATAGCGACAACATATTCAGCTTCATCCCAGTAGTCGTTCTTAGCCAACCATCTTGGTGATTCAGGTAAGAAAAGAACACCGGTTAATAAGACTAAACCAACAACAATTTGAATACCCCAGGCAATTCTGAAAGAGGCAGTACCATTAATAAAATGTAAACCATAGGAAATATAAAACATCATCAAAATACCAAGAGTAACAGAGAATTGGAAAAGACCACCAATGAAACCTCTGACGTGTCTTGGAGCTAATTCAGAACCATAAACTGGAGCAACAGTAGAACCGAAACCAACACCGAAACCAGCAATAATTCTACCAATAATCAATTGGGCTCTGTTTTGAACAGAACTTTGGACAGCAGCACCGACAATCCAAAGGAAAGCACATGCTACTAAAGAAGCTCTTCTACCAAATGGTTCCGAAACAGAAGAACATAATAAAGAACCGAAGAAAGAACCTAAAGACATAGATGCTGTAATGAAACCCTGCATAGCAGAACCTGGGTTATTGAAGTAACGTTTATATTGATCAGTACCTATGAAAGCAGACATGGAAGAGATATCAAAACCGAACATCATACCAGAAACACAAGATATGGTACAGACAATGTACACATTGTAAAGTTTTGGAAATTTATCCAAGAAGCTCTTAAACTTAGAAGAAGGTTTAGCTAATTTTTTTTCAAACATTGTAAAATAGTATTAATAAAGAAATTATTTGTTAGTGATAAAAGAAGAGAGGAAAAACAAGAATATGGAAAAATAAAATATGGAAAAATTATCAAAGGAAAAGTAGGAAAAAGTCTAGATATTTATATACTTTTTTTAAAAAAAATAACGGTCAGTATAAAAGAATCCAACAAAAATAGATAACAAAAACAATTTTTTTTTGTCTGTTTAGGAAAATCTGGAGAAAGCTGAACAAAAAGGGTAAAACTTTAAGTGATAATATTAAATGACTTAAAAAATCCGTAATGTAATAACTGAAGGAAAAACTATGTAGCATGACGTACTCCAGAATTAAAATGCATAATTTTTTGAAGTGTGTCTAAAATAAACTTTTCTCGGAAAAAAACCAAAAAATTCACCCTATTGTGTGCCTTTACAGCAACATGGAAAAAAGGAAGTACTAAATTTGTACTAGTTAGATTTAACAGAAAAATTATTGATAAAATATGGGGAAATTCCCTAGTGTTTTGGGGGTGGGTGTATGTATAAAACACAAAACAATAAGCAATATAAAATATACATTTTTTTCAAATATTAGTAAGGCTTTGCGAATAGAAAAGAAGCTTGTTTCTTTATATAAGAGCAATCACAAAAAAAAAGAAATCTAAAAAGTGCCAATTCCGTGTGCTTTCCAGATTTTTGACTACATAATAGCACTACCTATTATACATCATAACAGATAAAAAATAAATATCAATAGATATTTAGTGAAAAATAAAATAAGTATGAAGTAAATAAAAATAGAGAGCATAAAAAAATATAAAAAATAAAAAATAAAAAATAAAAAATAAAAAATAAAAAGAAAGGAGAGTGCGAAGTAAATGTGGAGATAATATTCTGAGGATTCTGGGGATTCTGGGGATTCTGGGGTGTTTTTCCAGTTTCTTTTTTCGATACATCTGTACAGGAAAAACCTTGCTTCAGGAAAAATTTTACTGTGAAAAAATGAATTTTAAATGAAAAATTTTTCCTCAGTACTGCATTATCGGAAAATAAATAGAAACCTTATGTATGCTTATGTACTTCAAATGCATTTATATGCTCTCCTCTTTAGTAACTTAAACAATATAGCAACCTTTTTGAAAATCTCGTCCCACCTGGTTAATCCGTAGTCATAAAAATACAAAACAAAAACAATCTTCTTTGTTAACAATTTCTTAGTAATAACTATTATGATTACTGTTAATTCCGAAGTCATTTATAATCTATACCCTCTAAGCCTTTAAGTAAATAAATAAAAAAAACTGTAGACTATTTTCTTACCATTTATGGAATAACTGTTTTTAACATATGTTTTTTATCTGGAAAGGCTGTATTTCTTTCTAGTACTCCGAATAATAAATATTATACATTTCCGAAAGATCACACGATTGTTTAATATGCACTTGAGTTACCTTGAAGCTATCATTCATTAAATCTACAGTATAGATTATATGCTCTTTTATTCATAGATGCTAATTATATTGTTTAAAGCTAAAACATTTTAAGTGTGAAAAATATTTTGTTTTCATTGCTTATTGCAATTTTAGCTTCACAAATATAGGAAAAAAAATTTTATTTTATTTTATCTGGCTCCATTTAATAATAATTGCATTAATAAAAACTAAGCACGCAATGAAAAACGCTTTTTTTCTTGTTTCCAATTTTTTGGTTTTTGCTTTTTTTTTATTATTCATTTTATTGATGGTGAATTTAGTATAGGTGGTCAAATTCAAAACATGCATTATTAATTGGCTAGCACGATTGAAATGATATACTAATAGTTGATATATCCACTAGTTTTAAAAAAGCCATAAGTATTTTCCAATTATAGCAATTATTAATCAATATAGTATGTGATCCAGAAGAGCTCCATTGCCGTTCGTTTTTTTGGTTTTATTTTTTTCTTTGTTTTTTTTTTTTTTTTTTTCATTTTATTTTGTCTTAAATTCAAATATTGATCACAGAATGTTCCGTTTCCCCACAATTAATTATGCATATCTTTCATTTTCTTCAAAATGAAATATTAAAAGCTGTATTATATAATGATTTTGTAACTCTTTTGATTGAATTGAAAAAACCTCAAAGAAATGTGGCTGCTTTAATTAGGAGTTATTTTTCTTAACCATTTTTTGTATTATATCTTGACCTGTCCTTGATGCTAGTGCTACCCTTTTATCGGGATAACTGTTGTTAGCTTTAAGGTTTACTAATAATGCAAAATATTTTAAAAAAATTTTTTTTTATTTTCTCATAAATACTTTTGAAAACTCAAAACGTTGAAAAATTTTATTTATATATTGTTCACGTAAAATTATTCAAGGTATTAAAAATTTTGTATGTAAAATAGGGTCATGGTCTAGCCATCATCATTAATTAAATAGTTCAACCGAAAAAACTTTTCTCTATTATTTTAAAGAATTTATTAGTTTCATTTTTATATTTGTCTAAAGATTAACAATACAACTACCAGTAGCAGGTTTGGAGACAACTATAGCCTCATTTAATTCCTCTTTAGTAATATTTGGAAAATGCTTTCTGTAGTATTTTTCTGTTAAAGCATCAATTAATGGTTGCAATTTATCTTCAGTAGTTAAATGAACTAAAGAACCGCCAAAGCCAGCACCAGTAATTCTGCTACCAATAGAACCATTTTCTCTGGCTATTTTGACAATTTCTTCACATTCAGCAGTAGAGTTGTTGAATAAATTACTTAAAGTATATTGTGAGCCATTCATTAAAGTCCCTAACTTGGTCAAGAAGCTCTCAGCATGTTCTGCGTCTTGTAATTTATCTTCAGTTTCACTTAATAATTTTAAAACTTGTAAAACTTTTAAAGACTCGGAATAAACATGTTTGGTTCTTTGGTAAATCTTCAATTTTTCGTATCTAACTGGAAATTGTGATAAGAAACGCTTAGAAAATTCTTCAACAGAGACTCCTAATTTCTTAGCAGCAGCTTCAGTGGTAAAACCAATCTTTTCTTCTTCATTGAAAATCTTATCATTATCTATTAATTTTAATAAATGGGTTAATCGAGTAATACCAGTATTGATGCTGTGACCATCCCATGCCTCTTTGTGTTCAACTGTTTCAAAGTATTTGTCCATGAACCCTCTTAAAGTACCAGTACTTAAGTTAGAATCTTGGGTTAATTGTAATTTTCCATTGGTGTATGCTAAAATTTCAGCCGCGACACTAACTTCGACAACTCTAAGATTATAATTAATAGGAGAAGATTCTAATTTATCAGCCTTGACCAAAGAATTGGTGATTAAAAAGGCTAATGGAGAATGTGGTTTTTCAATTATTGGAAATTTGAAAGTAGTAGCAGTTAATTTTGGTTTAAATTCAATGAATAAACTTTTATCTTTTTCACCATAAACGGAAGCACATTGATCCATACCCCCAGTGTTAACACCAACGTAATGTTCAGAGACAACGGTTATTCTAGTTAATTCCTCCTTAGTGACAGCTTGAATACCATTAGCTTTAAGGATCCCTAAAGTAGATGCAACACAAATAGCAGCTGATGATGATAACCCACCACCAGTTGGGACAGTACCGTCAACAACTATATTTATGCCTTTTAATCCTTTAAGATCTTTGTTCTTAGTAAGGATAAATTCATGTGCAACGATTAAAGAGCATCTATAGTAATTACCCCAAGTATTATGGTTAGAATCAACTTTAATTATTGACCCATCAGTTGGAAGTTTTATGGTTTCTGGCTTGAAGTGAGGGTCAGTATTAACAAGATTTATATCACCAGTACCATTAGCACCGATAGCTTCAATAACATCTGATTCAATTGCCATTGGTAAAACCGGGAAATAACAGTAATCAATATGATCGCCAATTAAATTTACTCTACCTGGAGATCTACTGATGAATTCTGGGGCGGTTTTGAAGTGCTCTTTATAAGTTGATTTCAACTTTTCGTATCTGGAAATTTGATCATCTGGATAATGATAAAAGCTCAAATCATTGAATGTTGGAACTAATGACATGTTGTGATATATATTATTAATTAAAAATTACTAAAAATTATAGAAAATAAATAATAAAAAAGAAATGTATTGTTTGTCAAAATAGAAAGACACTCAAGAGATTTTTTTTTTTTTTTTTTTACTTTTTTTTTTTTTTTTTTTTAATAGAAAAAGAGCGATTCACCTGTTTTTCTACTAAAAAAAATGATCATGAAAAATAGAGAAACAAAAAAATTCTATGGTGATGCAGTTATCTGGAGAAAAATGCAAAACAAAGACGGAGAAAAAACTTTAAAAAAAACCTTTTAAGACTGAAAAGATAATATTATTTCTTTCTTTTAGATGATCATATATTCTTTTCTAATAAGATATGAGAATTCTTATAACCTTTCACAAATTTTAGTGTGAGGGTGTTATAATCATACTTACACACTATTTTGTTTTTATTATTATCTTGGTGGAAAAAATATTTGCAGTAATAGGGAAACGCATAGACACCTTATTTTTCCGTCTACTACACTAAATAGTTTAATCCGTTTAGGTTTATTGGTGGAAATAGATCATTTAATAAAATTAATTAATTAGTTATTTAAAAAAAAAATATTAATAGGATATTTGGGTCGTGAGTGTTTTTTTTTTTTTCATTTTTTTTTCTCTTGGTTTAATATCATATTAGCTTTTAATAAAATATTCATGATATGATGTAACTATTAATTTTAATGTCATGGATATTATATTTCTCCGATTTATCACACATACTACAAAAGGATAAAATGTTTATATATACACTCTATACAATCATGATACTTTGTTTATTAACGGGGCTTAAACAGAAAATTGCTTTTTATTGCTCATTATTTTCGTATCTATTGTTTCCTTCATAATAATAATGAAAAGGTTTAGGAAATGTTGAGTTTTTTCGGACTTTCTAATAGTGTATTAAAAATTTTTCCTAACAAAAGCCTCACCCCCGTTTGTTTATTTTTTACTTAGCTTGATATTTTCCCCAGAATAGAAACAAGGTTCTTTATGGGGATAATTTACTCCACCTATCGGAATTATTACAATTTTTAATAATCTTAATTACAGTCAAAAATTAAATTATTAAAATTACCTATATCATGCTGTCTATCACTATAAATATACTTTCTATATTAAATCTACTAGGTTTTGTAATCCATTCTTTAAAGAAACTTTTGGTGACCATCCAAGATTTTTGATTTTATCATAATTAATATTGTATCGTGAGTCATTGAAATATCGATCATTAACGAATTCAATATGGTCGTACGCATTAACATCATTATTTTTGAAATATAATCTGCATAATAATTCCACAAGTTTCAAGTTAGATATTTCTTCATCACTACCAATATTGAAAATTTGTCCGCTTAATTTTTTGAAATCGTTGTATCTCCAAAGTAGTTCAACCCCATCCACGAAATCACTTATAAATAAATATTTTCTTAAGTAACTACCATCTGCACCATGTAATGGCATTGGTTTCCCTAGTTTTAAACTCTGTAATGTCAAAGGTATGATCTTTTCAGGGTATTGATTATATCCATACACATTATTTGATCTTATTAATACTATAGGAAGTTTGTAGGATTTGATATAAGAATTAATTATAAGATCAATTGCAGCCTTGGTTGCTGCGTAGGGATTAGAAGGATTAAGAATTGAAGTTTCGCTGACAGCATCATTAAGACCTTGTTCCCCATATACTTCATCAGTAGAAATATGGATAAACCTGTGGTTATTATGTGTCTGATTATCGCTAATTAATTTTCTAAAACATTCTAACAAATTTTGAGTACCAACTATATTATTATGAGTGAAAAAGAGTGGATTTTCAAAAGACTTATCAACGCATGACTCAGCAGCAAAATGAATTATATCGTCAAATTTATATTTGCTCGTAACTATTTCTAATAATTCGTCGTATTGTTTAGCTAAATCAAGTTTTATAAACACGAAATTTTTTGTTGATGGTTGTAGTAGGTTATCTATAAATACAGTAGTGTGATCACTAACATAGCTTAATTTATCTATGCATACAAAAAGATAAGAAGGATATTTCAATACAATAGTGTTTAAAAAGCTTGATCCTATGAAACCAGCTCCACCTGTTACCAATATTATTCTATCGAACATAATCTACTGTTAGTATTATTAATTATTATAGCTTTCTTTGATGGCTTCTAAAGACGATAAATGAGGGAAAAAAAATTTTTTTGTTTTTTGTTTTTTGTTTTTTGTTTTTTGTTTTTTTCTCTCTTCTTAATTGTTTTTTTTTTTTTTTTTCCGATGAAGAAAACAAATTTCCCCAGTTTTTTGCTTATAGACTTTATGAAATTTCTCATAAAATAAAATATTATAATTATTATTATAATTATAGTAATATACTTTATAATAAAATATGCTGGTAATAATATATGTAGATATATTTCAAATATTTTGAATTATTAAGTAAATACTATATCAGGGGGTATCACGTTTATCCAAATATATTTATACAAAAAAGAAAACAATAATATTACATATTACGAAATAGTTGAGACCAAAATTTCTTAGTACCAAATCGAACACCTGGAAAAACTCTTTGAAGTGATTAATTGATTACTATATCGTTTGCTTATAGATTATAATGTAACACCCCCCAAAAGAAAAACATTTTATTTAGTGGAAAAAAAAAAAAAAAAAGAAAAAAAAACTTTATTTGAAAGCGTTTATTTTCACTCTTGGAGAAACAGGAAAAAACAAAAAAAGAAAAAGGAAAAAAAATTTATAAAGCTGGAGATATAAATGAAGATTAATACCTTTAAATTTCAAACTTATCTTATTTTATATTTTCTTTTTTTCTTCATCTTATTTTTCTTTTATATTCATTTACATTTATATTTATAAAAGCTACAACTATAACTAATATCTAATAATCTATAAAACATGTCAACTTTTGATTTTACTGATCACTCTCATCGTCGTTTTAATCCATTAACTGGACAATTTGTCCTTTGTTCTCCACACAGAGCTAAAAGACCGTGGTTAGGTGCTAAAGAAGAACTTCACGTTGAACAATTACCATCTTATGACCCAAAATGCTTCTTATGCCCAGGAAATAAAAGAGCTGGCGAAGAAGGTGATGTTAACCCAAACTATACTTCTACTTATGTTTTTCCAAATGATTTCTCCGCTGTGAAGTTAGACCAGCCAGACTACATAGAAAATGATGATGAAAAAGATTCTTTAAAGAAAAAATTATTTAAAACTGAAGGTGTTAAAGGTAAATGTTTTGTCATTTGTTTCTCTCCAAATCATGGTGTCACTTTACCATTAATGAGTAAAGAGGATCTCGTTAAAGTTGTCAACGTTTGGTTGGACTTATATACTGATTTACAACAGCAGTACAAATCTGGTAAGGCTCCATATAAATATTTGCAAATATTTGAAAACAAAGGTTCTGCTATGGGTTGTTCTAATCCACATCCTCATGGTCAAGCTTGGTGTTTAGATACAATTCCTAGTGAAGTAAGTAGAGAATTATCAAACATTGGGTCATATAAGATTAAAAATCATGGATCTCATTTATTAGGAGATTATGTTAAATTGGAAGAACAAGAAAAGGAAAGAATTGTTCTTGAAAATGATTCATTCATTGTTGTTGTTCCATATTGGGCTACTTGGCCATTTGAAACTTTATTAATTTCCAAACAACATTTAAGATCATTACAAGATTTTAACGAGACTCAAAAGCAGGATTTAGCTACTATTATTAAACAATTAACCACTAAATATGATAATTTATTTAATACTTTCTTTCCGTATTCTATGGGTATTCATCAAGCTCCATTACATGGTACCGAAGAAGAAATCAATAATTCTTGGTTCCATATGCATTTTTACCCACCATTATTAAGATCTGCTACTGTTAAGAAATTTTTAGTTGGTTTTGAAATGTTAGGTGAAGCTCAAAGAGATTTAACTAGTGAACAAGCTGCTGCTAGATTAAGAGCTTTAGACTCAGAAACTCATTTCCTCCAAAAAAAGAACTAATGCTAATAAATAATTTTTAATATATAGTTTTGCCATAACCACAATTACTAGTGATTTAATATATAATAATCCAATAATTTTTTCTTTCCTACCTTTTACCTTTGTAATTATAAAATGTTTTATAAAATTTAAGGATTATCTATCATATATGTTAATTCTTTTTAGAGAGATTGAATTACTTCCTCATACATGATGAAAAATTATTAAAATATCAATTCTTTTTTCCATGTCATTATTAAATATTATGAGTAATACTTCTTTAAAAAAGATATCACTTACTTATGGTGGATGATAATGCCATGCAATGGGTAAGTATATCTATGTATTAGATTAAGTATCAACAAATCTTGATAGATAAACCGTTATATAAATACCTTTAGCATTTTCATTGATATCTATTTTTCTTTTCTTTTTTTTTTTTTCTTTTTATTAATTTATGTTTTATCTTTCTTATCTCGTTTTCAATAATCTTTTTTAATTAAAAATATTAGATCTGGTTTTTCTGATTACAATTTTTTGGTTTACTTTTTTATCTTTTTTCTTGCAAAATGTCAGTGAAATGGATGTGTCAGCGATGCAGTAAAAAATGGTCTTTTATAAACAATATAATTGATAACAAAAAGAATGTGTGTCCTGAGTGCTTAGAGACCATGGTTGCTTCACTTGATTATCTTTGGAGCTGTCCTTAATATGAATGTTATGGCTAATTCTGAAATAGCAATAATAGCAATTGTGAGTCATTTATTGGATAAAATAATGGGTAGATATCGACTTATAAAAATAAGGGTATCTTGATGGTCTTTCATATATAAGTGTTTCAAAAAACTTAGGTTTATTTTATTTGATTTTTTCATTTATCTTTTTTTTTTAATAATATCTGATATTATTATAATATAATAACTTTTCTATTGAAACAACTAAAATAATTA
Source organism: Saccharomycopsis selenospora (assembly GCA_030583325.1). Lineage (NCBI taxonomy): Eukaryota > Fungi > Ascomycota > Saccharomycetes > Ascoideales > Saccharomycopsidaceae > Saccharomycopsis > Saccharomycopsis selenospora. Next base: position 281,805 of record JAJMHY010000001.1, read on the forward strand.
GTATTTTTTTTCTTCTTAATAAAAAAAATAAATAAACAAGTAAAAGAACGAAAATCAAACTACTAAATATCTTAAAAGAAAAACTATCAACAAATAAGAATTAAATCAGCTGAGCAAAAATGGAAAGTCTATGGATTTGTCATCAATGTAATTGTACTATGGACTATGGTGATATATGTTGTACAAGATGTTATCATGAATGTTGTTATTTATGCACTGATACTGCCGATGCAAGAGATGCGATGAGAAATTAATGACATTATCGTGAGTAAAAAGAACTGTTTTTTTTTTTTTTGCTTAAAAAGATTTTTTTCTTATAATAATATAAATTATTTGTATTTAAAAAAAAATAGTTGTCTATTAATAAATAAGTGTCTATATAATATATATTTGTCTATGCTAAAATTTTGTTGAATTGTAAGCAGAGTTTTGTCTTGATAATGTTGTTAGCAAAGGAGAAGAAATTTTAGGTTTTTCCGAATGATTTAAATAAGTTTGAACTTTTAGAGGTATGATTGTTTTTCTATTAAACGATATTCCAGTCGTTGGTTTCCCCTTCAATAATTTGAATTTTTTTAAATTTAAATTAGAAAGATCATCATTAGGTGATGTGGAAGCTGTTTTCAGTTGTGATACTTCATCACAATCACTAAAATTGTTATCAAATATCAATCCTTGACTACTGTGCCGCACTTCTGTAGGGTAGTTAACTATTATTGGTAGGAATTCTGAGTTTCTCTTTATATTATCACTATTATCGTTATTTAAATTCATGATTGAATCACTTTCTATATCTGATTTATTTTTTGAATGTATGCTACTACTGCATCTATTTTGATTATCGACTCTAAGATCATTATCATAATAGTGCGGATCATTTAACCCCATAGGATCTTCATCTTTCTTCTTAATAGGGTTTAGTTTCGTAGTTCTCTTTAGAATTAATTCAGTTGGAATGCTTAGCCTACGTGTTATTCCATCTGAATTATCTTTACTATTCTTTCTAATAAAATATGCCAATAATGAAACAATTAATAGAAAAATTATCACACTTATAACTACTCCGGTTATAACACCTTTTTTATCACTATGATTATTACTATCATTTGGATCTATAGCAGTAGTTCCACTAGTATCACTGGTAACATTTGTTGTAGTTTTTGATGAAGGGGCTTCTGTAGTTAAAACAGAAGACGAAGATATAGAGGAAGAAGTTACCACATCACTTGATGAAGTTGATGTAATTCCATAATCTAGATAGTAACTTGTAGTAAAAGTAGATAATTTAGTCGTTAAAAATGTTGATGATAATGGTATTGTTGTTGTTCTCGTTGGCGAACGTGTTGTTGAAGATGTTGTTGGATTTAAAATTTTTATTGTAGATTTAGTACTAGTTGAAGATTGAGTGAATTCCAGCAAATTATCATCTACCGTCAATGTTCCAATTGTTAATTCTTTCTTTATAAGCATTTTTTCTCTATATTACTGTTACGATGATTAACTTCATGGTAAAAAAGAAAAATTAAAATGAAAAAATATGAATTATCAATAAATGAAACCTTATGAATATATATATATATATATATATATATATATATATATATATATATGTAGGTGTGTCCTGTCATTTTTTTAGCAAATTGACATATCTTTTCTATTTTTAATTTTCCTCTTCGTATTTCGATCTCATCACATATTCTCGCTTAAAAGTTATCCTCTAATTGTTTATTCCCTTTTTTGTTTAAGAGGGAAAGAAAAAAAGAAAAGGAAAAATAATAATAAAATGTTATCATATCGTTGTTTTTCAAATGGATGATGATATTAGTGAAACATGTTATATGTATTATTTTTCAGAATGTAGAACTGTATTATAGTACTTAATAAATTTTGTAACATATCATATTTTAATGCATGTCATAAAAAAAGAGGAGCTGGCGTCGCACACAAGAAAAAGAAATTATTTCTTTTTTTCTTTGGAGAATCTATTTTTGTTCTTTTTCTTTAGCAATCAATCAAAACCTGTCTTACCTTTAATTTCATATCCAAAAATCACCTTCGAGATATAAAAAACAATGACTATTCAAATAGATAAATTTTAATAAATAAATCAAGTTACTATGACGAAGGAATTAAGTATTCCGAAGTAAAGTGAAATAATATCGAATATCGAGCAAATTAATAAAATGATTGCAGATATAATGCCTCGAATACTCGCTAAACAAATGGCTTTTGGATTGTTCATCAAGAAATGATAACAGAATATTCACTTAGGTATATACTATATGGTCATATATTACGGTACCAACCGAGATATCAAAGGAATAAAAAGTCTTGCTTATATGTAAGTATTATTGCCGGTATTTAATTTGTAACAAAATTTAAACTCCGCTTTCATTACAAAAAATTAATTAAAATTACAAAAAAAACAGTCGATACTTTTTTATGCAAATAGAAAATTTCTGAGTATAAAAAAAATCATGCTATTCCGAAAATGGACCAATGAAATTTTAGTATTTGCTAAGAATTTTCAAAATTTAGCATGGATTTATATTGGAATAATTTATTTTCTTTTAATTGTTACAACTTTTTTTTGTTATTGTAACCATATATTAATTAATTAAAGAGCAGTAATGCTTATTTTATCAAATATGAAATGATGTTTTTAGGCATATATATAAACTGATAATATTCCCAACATATTTGAATTTTCTCTTTTTTTTTGTCCTATATTTATTATTACATTTTATATTATCATTATTATATCTGTATAATATTTAGTCACTTATATCTTATATTCATTTTCTTACACAATAAACAACTAATACAATGATTGCCACTCCAGTCCTTAGAACCGTCGCTGAAACTAACTTCACTAGAATTGGTGCTAATGGTCCAGCTCGTGTCGCTAAACATGTTGCCGGTTGGGGTTTATTCCTTGGTACTTGTATCGGATGGCCTGCTTTCTTCAAGGTTGAAAATGAAATAGCTACTGGTGCCAACAAATATTAATTTTATCAGCATTTTGCATTAAACATTTAACAACTATAATTCATGCTCCTTTTTAACGATCAATAACTAACAACGCTAGCTCATTCTATTTTTATTTCTTTTATAATTACCATTTTTATCAATATAAATATATATTCAAATTAAAATAACATTTTCTAAAATTTAATGTGTAAATATGATACAATTTTCATTTCAATCTGACAGGCTAGTTTTTTATTAAATTAAAAAGTATTATATTAATGCTATCAACAACAACAAAAGAGATGGTGATTTTTAAAATGGAAGACTACTGTTCTTAATGGTTTAGACATTTTAATTTTTAAAAGTAATTACATAAATCCATGTATAATTTTCATTTGTTAAATATATTTCTTATACAATCTCTCATTTATGTTATTTTTGTTTCAAACTTTTCATGTAAACTATCATTCTTATAATTCTTATATTTCTTCCTATTGAATTCACTTTTAAAATAACAAACAATTTTTTTTGGAATAATTGTAAAAAAAAAAATTAATTTGGTTATGGCTGGAATATGTACATGTTGGGAAAAGAACATTTTACACCCCATTGTAATGCTGCTAATTTTATTCAACATACAATGTGCCAAAAAATCAATCCAATATTACCATTCATTGATTTCACACTTGTTAATTATTCTCAAGTTGTAGTATTATAATTTTTCCATCATTTTGTTAGCACTTTTGTATTTTCTACATATTAGTATTTTTTTTAAAAGAAACAAAGAACTATTTTATATAATGAATTAAAAAAAAAAAAAAAAAAAAGAAAGATAATTATAATAAATAATCGATGGAAATACTCTTTAAATAATTATAAAACTTTTCTTTTCTTTATTTATGATAACTTTATGTTGTAGATTCATTTTCATTTTATATTATCTTCAATCAAATGTAGGTTCCCATGTTTCTGTCCTTTTTAGTATATTCTTATGAGTCGTTATTATTATATTTGTCGTAACCTGCTGGTCACAATATAAGAAGATCAATATTAGAAACTGCTGGAACATTCTAGAAGATATATATTTAGAAGTTATTTAGAACATCCGAGTCACGATATTAGAATATATCTACATTAAAGAACAATCGGATAATATTAAAGATATATCAATAATAACAATA